>BPLQ01004658.1:0-53918 GCA_021605075.1 Caerostris darwini
ACTACGTAGAAAAATTCAATATCACAATACACCCTGGACTAATATACACTGAAGTGACAAAAGTCATGGGATAGCAATAGGCAAATTTTCAGATGGCAGTAGCATCGCGTAGAACAGGTATAAAAGGCGCAGTGCTTTTGGTCCGATGAGTCACGATTTCAGTTGGTAAGAGCTGATGGTAGGGTTCGAGTGTGGCGCAGACCCCACGAAGCCATGGACCCAAACTGTCAGCAAGGCACTGTTCAAGCTGGTGGTGGCTCCGTAATGGTGTGGGCTGTTTTTTCATGGCAAGGACTTGGTCCTCTGGTGCGACTGGACCGAACATTGACTGGAAATGCTTATGTTCATCTACTTGGAGATCACTTGCAGCCATTCATGGACTTCACGTACCCGAACAACGATGGGATTTTTATGGATGACAATGCGCCATGTCACAGGGCCACAACTGTTCGCAATTGGTTTGAAGAACATTCTGGACTAATCCAACGAATGATCTGGGGATAGCAATATGCAAATTTTCAGATGACAGTAGCATCGCGCAGAACAGGTATAAATGCGCAGTGCTTTCGCAGAGCTTTCATTTCTGTTCAAGTTATTCATGTGAAGAGGTTTTGACGTGATGATGACCGCACGACGGGAATTAACAGACTTTGAACGCGGAATGTTAGTTGGAGCTAGACGCATGGGTCATGCCATTTCGGAAATCGTTAGGGAATTCAACATTCCAGATCCACTGTGTCAAGAGTGTGCCGAGTATGAAATTTCAGGCATAACATCCCACCATGGACAGCGCAGTGGTCGACCGCCTGCACTTAACGACCGAGACCGGCGACGTCTGCAAGAGTCGTAAATTCTAACAGACAAGCAACACTGCGTCAAATAACCGCAGAAATCAATGTGGGACGTACAAGGGACTTGTCTGTTAGAACTGTGCGGAGAAATTTGGCTTTCTTGTGCTATTCCAGCAGAAGACCGACTCGAGTGCCTTTACTGACAGAACGACATCGCTTGCAGCGACTCTCGTGGGCACGTGAGCATATCGGTTGGTCCCTAGATGAATGGAAAACCGTGGCCTGGTCCGATGAGTCACGATTTCAGTTGGTAAGAGCTGATGGTAGGGTTCGAGTGTGGCGCAGACCCCACGAAGCCATGGACCCAAACTGTCAGCAAGGCACTGTTCAAGCTGGTGGTGGCTCCGTAATGGTGTGGGCTGTTTTCATGGCATGGACTTGGTCCTCTGGTGCGACTGGACCGAACATTGACTGGAAATGCTTATGTTCAGCTACTTGGAGATCACTTGCAGCCATTCATGGACTTCATGTACCCAAACAACGATGGGATTTTTATGGATGACAATGCGCCATGTCACCGGGCCACAACTGTTCGCGATTGGTTTGAAGAACATTCTGGACAATTCCAACGAATGATCTGGCCACCTAGATCGCCGACATGAATCCCATCGAGCATTTATGGGACATCATCGAGAGGTCTGTTCGTGCCTCAATCACTCGACTTATCTAACAAATGGCACACGCTTGCTCATGCTAATTGCTCGATTTAAGAAACAAATGTCTCACACTTGGTAGAAGGACAAATAACAGCATAGGAGAAAGGATTCAGGAGGAAAAATTGTTGATACAAATCTTGCCAATATCAGAAAAACTATTGCTAAGGAATATTAAAAGAAGGTTCAAACAACAGACTACTAAGAAAAGACAAGAATGATTTAAAAAGATATACGAAAGATAGCAAAATTATATCAAATCCCAAGAATTTTATTTTCCATATGAAAGAGTTTTACGCCATATCATCAAACATTCGGACCATTTTTTTTTCCATTTAATTTAATATTTTCCTACTCAGTTATGAATTAACTTTATTAAATACATAATGACTGAATTGAATATATTTAACTACAGAACATTTTTTTTATGCCAACGGCTTTACCATGCTGAATATACCGGTTCTCGTTGGATCACCGAAGTCAAGCATCATTGGGCGCGGTCAGTACCTGGGAACACCGCGTGCCGTTGGCATTCACAAATTTGGGACCTGAATGGCCGAGTGTCTAACGTTCTGGTGCTCGGTGCCACAGGTTTCGGGTTCGAATCCCGGCGGTGCCATGGATGTTTGTAGTGGTTCCGTATCCACTTTAAGCCGTAGGTCCCGGTCTCCTATGACTGTAAGAGCGTCACGGAGCCAAAGTCAGACTTCTACCTACGGGTGCTCCATCACAACAGAAGCTGCTTCCTTCCCCTTCAATCATGAGTACGTATGGGCTCGTGGGCTTGGCCAGTCAAGTGGGATAAGAAACAACAACAAACAACTTTTTTAAAAATATTTTTATCCTATAACCTACGCATAAATTGTATAGAAGTTTTAAAATGAAAAACAAAAACAACGGATAAAAACTAATTTTCATTGACCTATTTAATTTGAGGGAAAAGGCATGGAGTTTTGAGTCCCCCTAAGGTTAAACAAGTCATATATAAAAAAAAAGTTAAGTCAATTCCTACCTTTTTCTCACTATATAGCAGAAAAGTGTTTTACAAATAAAGTTGAAATTTTTCTCTTACATCTGGAGCCATCTATTGATAGATATATGCAACTTAAGTCTAAAAAAAACTAAAATTAATTAATTCGATTTAATTAATGAATTAATATTTGAAAAAAACTGTATTAACATCAAGTATCATCCACTACAAGTTCAAAAAAAATGTATTGGAACTTGAGTGGATGAGTGAAAAGTATTTTATTAAAGATTGAAAATTTGAACAAGATATATATAGGGAGAGTGTGAGCTAATAGAAGGAATTGAAAAATAGATTATTGCAGAAAGTGTACTCATTAAGAATAGAAATATATTCTTGATGATTCAGGTGAATTTTTTTCTTGGTGACTGAGTACCTAGCGCAATACTTTTCTTCCTTTGATATTTCTCAGCTGCTTTTTTTTTCTTACTTCAGGGGCACCTTTAAGTTATGGAAAAAAATGGAGTATTTGAGAATATTATTGAATGACGTTGACGCATCAACATGGGATATTTACTCAGCCATTGGAAGATAAAACAATCAAGCAATTTATAATAATCATAATAATACAATAGCAATACATGCTTTTTCTTGACAGTTTAACAGAATTTAGTAGCGATTTAGATGAATTTAGTTGCTATTTCAGACAAATTTTCTTAGTATTTTTTTTATTGGTGGCTCAGTACCTTGTGCGATCCTTTTAACACTTTGACTTTTCTGATTTCAGTTTGTTTATATTCTCCCTTTATGAAAACGGTTTAGTTTCTATATTGATATATTACATTGTAAATACAAAATATATATATATAAATGCTAAAAAAGTATTTGAGAATGTTATTGATTGAAGTTGAAACATCAAAATACTGAGAACACACTTAATACTTACAACAGTCATAACAATACAAGCAAAAATAAAGTTGTAAAAATATAAGATAAATGAATAATTAATTAAGAAAATACTTATTTAATACGTATAATGACGAAGGTAAAATAAACATTTAGTGTATCCTAATTACTTTGCGTGAAAAAATTGTAATTGCATTTCGTATCTTAATATTATAATTGCACAAACTCGAAGATATTTAAAAATTTGCAAATACTTTCCAATACATCTAACCCTTTGGCATACGTAGCACTTAGACTTAGATATCATCTTCCTTGTTATAAGAGAGAAGAACTGCATTGACTTCCCATTATAATATTTATTTATACAAAATAAATAATTATATTTAAATTACCCTACATATATGAGGAAAGTAATTTAGTAAGCAAGCAATTCAATTGCTTCCTTTCATTAGCACTAAGAACTTTGTGCCATTAGAAGATAGATAATTAGTTAATTGCCTTCAGGTCATTAACTTCAAGATATCTACCAGGAAAAATAATTGCTTTAGGAGCAACTATGATCATTATATAACATCTCCATATGAAAAAAATTATTTATATATCTAAAGATTAGATAAATTTATCTAATTCAAACAACATTTGACCTGCACCAATATACTGGGATGAAATGCCCAATTGCCAAACTATGCTTCCTTCACACGTAGCATTCGAAGGGTGGAAAAGAGATAATCTGCATTGATATTCAAGAGGGAGAAGCAATCTGAGGAATTTGTAGATGGCATTAATAGAAACGGTGTTGTGTGAAAAGTCAGATAAGAGTTTCTCTCCAGTCGTTGATGAAAAGATAGTCAGCGAAATAGCGACAGTTTTATTGAAAGCAAGCTGTATTAATTAACCTATCGAAACTATTTACCTTACAAATTAGTTTCAAAAATGGTAAAAGATTTTAATAAAAACTAATGAATAATGCTGCATTTTGCTTAATTCTGTACATTAATACCTAAAAATTTGCCTTTCAAAAGTTAAATCTAAGGTTCATCATATAAAAGACCTTTATTGAAATTTATAAAGATACTACTCCATTATTTATTCTTTTGTTTTAAACTATGGAAAGTTATGAATAATTTATTTAATTAAATTAATGCTTTAGATGAAAATAGAGGATTGAAAATTGTATAAAAACATTCTGGCATATTTAATGAAATGTACAGAAAAAATCACCAAAAATTATGCTACGTGTAATTATTTGTTTGAAACAAAAGCAGGCATAAGTATTTACTAAATATGTGTAATAAATTTTGAAATTCGAATAGATTTTTCTTCTGTAATTAACTATAATATTTTAAAAGATAAATAAGAACATACACTCTGGCAAAATGTTTTATCGAGAAAGTTTTTTACATGTGATATGTAAGTGTGTCGAATATTTAAAGACAAGATTTTTAGAAAAAGAGTTACGTTATTTAAGAGTTTAAATGAAATGAGTAAAGTATATGTTACAAGGAATAAATAATCAGATGTTGTAATATCAATAAAATTATTATTATTAAAATTAATTATTAACTTATTATTATTTATCATATATATATCATACTCAAATATTTTTCAAGATTTCTTTTATTAACACCATATAATTTAACAATATTATATTTTTAAAAATTTGCCAAAAAATACTAGAAATGTTTTCTCCAATATTGTAAGTTGAAAAAACTTCTAAATTTTTTTAATAGCCTTAAGAGTTAAGTAAGAGACAAGCATGTGGAATGAATTTTGATATGGAAATTGTTTTCAATTGGCACTTTCAATGAAGCACTCATATTACTTGAGGGCAGATGTATAACAAAATTCTTTGGATAGTCTGCATCGACACCTACAGTAGTATTGTTCAAAATAAAAATAAAAAAATATTACGAGGAAAACAATATGACGTTGAGAAGCTTCTAATTTTTATTATGGTTAAAAAAATACTCTTAATTGCTGATCAGAGACTCGCTTACAATGCAGTCATACAATATGTAGCAAACGGAAATTGAAGACTTATTATGCACCAAGAGGAACTGATTAAAATTTTCTTCTCAATTTAATCTCACCGAAATTCGACAGCAGAATGAGATCGGACTATCTATAACATCATCAAGGAAAAGATCTTAAACTATACTCAATTTGTAATAAGCTGAAACTCCTACTTTCAAGATTAGTAAAATTTCAGATATGGCCACAGTTTTAAAAATATCCAAATTCATTAATTTGGATTAATTCACCATGTCATATAAGATCGCTCTTGATCATATTTTGCGGGATTTGAGAGGCGATAAAGAAACAATGGGAGGGGCTCTTATGCCATTAGCAGGTGATTGTTGGCAAACTTTGATAACCATCCAAGATCAACATCTGCTGATGAGTTCAAGTAATAAAAGTTACTTATCAACCAATTTGTGTGTGGATAGTTCTGCAAAATATTTGCCAAGCAAATTTTGGTTATGAAGGAAAACAAGTTTCCAATTTATCCAGTAAAACGCGAAGTGCAGCAGACATTTAAAAATTTAGTAAGGATTGTTTTCCTGGACATTTCAAGCAGTTTCAGAAATCACGGTTGCAATCTTGTACAATCTTGCTTCCAAAGAATGGTGACGTCAATAAAATAAATGATAAAATTCAGTTACAACTTCTCAGTGAACCATTTAAATACAAATCTGTAGATACAATTGTATGAACAGATTTGATTTTAACTGGTTTTAATGCGAATCAAGCTGCCAACTATCCACAGTTTCTTAATTCTTTGGAGCCATCTGGAATACCACCATACATATTAAATTTGAATGATGATTTACTGATAATACTCCTGAAAAACATAGAACACCCAAATTTGTCTTTCAGGTGAAAAATTAACGTAAAATGTAATTGATGAAACAATTATTATGTAAAGTAAAAGTGATGATGCACCGATTCCCCGCATTCCAATGATTCCTATCTATTTGCCATTTGATTTCAAACGTCTGTAGTTTCCAGTGTATCTTGATTTCGCAATTATATTTGGCAAACCTAAGGACAATCACTAAGCATTGCTGTATTAAATTAACAAAAACTCGATTTTTCACATGGTCAACTATATGTTGCTTTTTCAGAGTGGAAACGCTAAAAAAAAGTTTTCATTTTTTTCACCAAATGGATAATCAAAAGTTTTGTTTATCCCAACCATTACAATTACTAATTGTTCAAACAAATATCTTTCATTATTAAAAAAAGGCATGTAGTTTGTTTTCTTATGCGTAAAAACATGTGGTTCTTTGGATAGAAAATAATGTATATAAAAATTAATCTGGAATTTTAATACTCGAAAAACCTTTTTTTTTTTTTAATAAAATTTTCCAAAATAAATATGTATTATTTTCTCTAGCTGGGTAATTCTAAGTGATATCTGCTAGTACTCGCACAAAATTTCTAAATTTATTGTCAAGGGCATCATATGAAAATACCATATTCATGAATTTCCTTTGATTATTCAGCCGTATGCCTCCTTTCAGCAAACCGTTTTACCTCTTTTTAACAAACATATTCTGTTTACGGAAAGTGAATTTCTCTTAAGAGCTTTAATGTTATGCACTGCATGAATACACGTCCTTTGATTTGTCTGAATAAAATGAGTCATTTTAATAAATGGCAAATACTTTTCAATTTGATTTGCAAGCCCTTTTCAGTTTGTTTAAGAATATATGCTCGATGTTTCGGTTTATTACAAATTAAGTCAGCTCTTGCTTTCAACATAACTTTTGAAAATTTACGAAGTTATGCTCTTAATGCTTGACTGGTTTATTTTTGTGGACGCGCTTGATTAAGACATATTTAATAATATTATTTAAAATTGCGGCATAATAAAGATGTTCAGATGAGGAATGTAGATTACTTTTGAAGAAAAGTAATACAATTCTACTAAAAGCAACTTCTAAATACATCTTATATAAAGGTATATTTTAAACTTACACATAATAATCTCATCTTACGGAAAAGATCTAAAATATTTTCTACGAATACTGTGCTAAACATATTTCATTTATTACTGACAAGCATTCCTGGCTTTATGTCAGGATAGCAGGTAAAAGTAAATATATATGTATATATATGTAATATATATATATATATATATATATATATATATATACATACAAATAAAAGTATGCAAAAATGTAGTTTTGTATGAAATGATCGTTGTGTTAAATCCAAGATGTAGACATCTAAATAAATTTTTTCTGTATATCGTTTAGAGTGTATATAAATATTAGTTCCAGTTTAATATAATTCAGCAAAATTTCTATAAAGTATATGATAAAATAGATGACATGTGAATAATTAATTAGTTTTTATAATATTATATTTTTAACATAGTATAATATCGTGGTAGTATCCAATTAACAGACTGTATCCTAACATTTGATATGTTAGAAATACAAATTGGAGTGATATCAAGTTCCTTTTAAAATATGATACTTTTTTTCTTTTTGTATAAATTAATGCATCTACTGGTGTATAGTATTTTTTGAAGAAGTTTACATTTATATTCGAATCGATTCACAGTAGAGCAAATCATACTGAATTTTGGAAAGGAATCATATTTGGATGCAATCATCTTGAAAATTCTTTCAAAGGGATTTGTGGGTGAGGAGAAATTTATTTTAATAGTTTCAAAGCTCTTTTAAAGAAAGTTCGTTGCTAATTTAACACTATATTAGGTTTTTCTGTAAATGTCTGAAATGTCGTTGTAGTTGTATGAGGATAATTTTCTTCGAATATATATTTTTATCAATATATTTAATAAATCATAACAAAAGCTTGATTATTTTAAACTAAGTGATAAAAAATATATTATGATTAAAATGTATATTACTATAAAGATAATATGTCTCAGTTTAATGTTATTGAAATTATCTTTCAGATGCCATATTTTATACTAATTTTAATGCAAACATTTATTTTGTTAGCTAAACTATTCTAAAATATACATTTTTACTTCATATAAATTAAATATAATATTAAACACATAACTACTAATTATTCCATAAAAAACAACTTGGAATATTAACAAGAACTTTTTTCTGTGTTTTTAATGATGTAAAATCATTATTACTCACGAAAATCTCTTATTTTTACTAAACACTTTAGATTACTAATCTTGATCACAAAACTAAATAGTAATTTCAAATATTATCTGAAAAGCAAATGCAAATCGTAACCGAACATCGATTCCTTTGAATCGGACTTTTCAACCTGATTCACATCCTTTCCACAAAGATTCCTTAAGGATAAAATAAAATTACTTTGGGGAAGTAATCGAGAATCAGCCGAGTGGACTGCATGTGATGAACACTAAAAATGCTCGGAGTTGTTTATAAATGGATAAGCTTTCAAAAGAGCGAGAAAGTTATCTGCATTGCATTTCTCTCACGAATGAAGACTAGAAAAGTTTTCATGATATAATTTAAAATATTTAAACATTGCATCTAGAGTTCATTCAGATAGTTGTTCAATGAATGGCAATGCGGATTTTATTTCCACTCCATGTATTGAAAACATGTGCACTATAGGAAACGTCACATAACAGGTGGGCTGAAGAGTTCGTAGGCTGACACATAGATGGCGTTACTAGTATTAAATCCATATGATTTTTAGTTAACCCTAACCTTCAAAAGACACGTGTATAAATTTGACACCTGTTGCACTATTAGTATGCGAGTTATAGCATCTTTAGGGAAGCAACTTTTGTCAGTTTGAAAAAAATTGATAAAAAGAAATTTCGTGTGTTAATAAAGCATTGCTTTTTGGCAACAAAAAATACTATTGAAGCTAAGGCTTGGTGTGATAAACATTATTCGGACTTTGCACCAGGAAAATCAACCGTAGAGAAGTGGTTTGGTAAATTTAAACGAAGCGAAATGAGCACCGAGGACGATGCATGCAGTGGACGCCCCAAAGAGGCTGTTACCGACAAAAACATAAAAAAAGTCCACAAAATAATTTCTGATAACCATAAAGTGAAGTTGATTGAGATAGCTGAGACCCTAAAGATATCAGAGGAACATGTTGGACATATCGTCAATGAATATTTGGATATGCGAAAGCTCTGTTCAAAGTGGGTATCGCGCGATCTCACAATCGACCAAAAACAACATCGAATTGATGATTCTAAACAGTGTTTGGAGCTGTTCAATTGTAATAAACCCGAATTTTCGTGTCGATATGTGACAATGGATGAAACATGGCTTCATCATTTCGCACCGGAGTCCAATCGACAATCAGCCGAGTGGACTGCACGTGATGAACACTAAAAATACTATAACTTTACTAAAAATGCTATAATTCCCATACTAATAGTGCAACAGCTGTCAAATTTATACACGTGTCTTTTGAAGGTTAGGGCTAACTAAAAATCATATGGATTTAAAACTAGTAGCGCCATCTATGTGGCAGCGCACGAACTTTTCAACCCTTCTGTTACATAATTTATAATCAGTTCTATGTTAATAATTAGTGAAACGTTTTTGAATGTACCAATGCAAATGTCATAGCCATTTGATAACAAAAAAAATTAGTATTCTGGAGGAAATGTTTGGAAGCAGGAAATGTTTGCATAGACTGGATTTGTATAATATTTTTTTTTCCAAATCGAAAATAACACTGCTTGATGTAAACGTATTAATTAATGACTAAATCACATTCTTTATTTGTTTCATATTATAAAGATTATATAACTTGAATTTCTTAAGTTATGGAGAATCATATTAGTTTGATTTCCCATGTGAGTTTCTTAAATATATTTTTAATATTTAGGAATTATTATTTTGTGTTATTTATTATAGTTTTCTGTTGTTTATTATATACTTAAAGTTTTTTTTTAAATAATTTTACTAAACTGTCTAATAAAAGTTGTTTTTACTACTCAGATATGTAAATATTCTTATAGAAGTGAGTTTTTTAAAAATAATTATTTATTTTATTGTTATTTATTATATAGTTATCTATAATTTATTTTATAGTTATTATAGATTTATGTTGTTTATTATATAGTTAAAATTTTTTTTTAAATAATATAAAAGTTGTTATTACTACTCAGTTATGTAAATATTCTTGTAGTATAAATAGAGTTGTTCCTATGCTTTAACAATTATATATAAATCATTATAAAATATTATAAAATTGCATAATTGCTATAAAAATATAATTATTGTAAATTATTCAATCTTTAAGGCATGTGAAATATTAAATTCTGATAACAACGAGATAATTATTATTCAAAAGTTTCGATCACAAACATTTTAATTTATGTATAAAATATTCTAACCCTTATTTTGTGTTAGAAAACATTTTGAGGAATTTCCCTAAATAGACCTACGGCAATATCCATGAGGTAATAGCTAGTAAGGGAGAAAGTTTTCCATTTTGCATTTCAATATTAAACAGGCTCGTCGTTCTTGATTGCGAAGTATTTTGTGCTAAAATCCATTGGTAAAAATGATTCTTTGAAGATAAATATTCTGAAATTTGAAACTTTTCAACAAACATTTATAGTAGCAACTACATTTCTGAAATTTGCAATTGGCATTTACATGAGAGAAATGCTTTGCAATGTCGAAATATAGAAAATCACTGATATGTGCTGGAAATCAGTCAAATGAGCAATAGATTATAATATTGACTCTCTTTTGAATAAGGGGTAAACCAACTCACCTTAAAATATTTCAAATATGTTGTTTAAAATTTTATAACTTTTGTTGCAGTCGAAGTTAAGTTTAGAATTCTCAGCAGGCTGTTTCATAATTCCTTTTTCAAAAAGTTTTCAAAAGATGGTAACGATAACTTAAACGAGTTTTCTTTTCATTTTATGTAAAGGGTAAAATTGAAGTATAGAAACATTAAGCATGTCTGCTAACACAGGTTTCATTGTTCCGATCTAACAGGAAAAATTCTAGTTCGCATTTTTTCTCCTCCACTACTTCTTTTTTACCGTTAAATATTTAGAATAACTAGATTTCATGATTTTCTTGATTTATGAAAGTTAAATATATATTCCTCTAAAAATTTTATATTATATTTGGCTCACGTTTTAATTACTTAAATGATTTAATTTTCACACTTCCGTTATCGTAAACTGATATTAAAAATTAAAAACATTTTTTCCCGTTTTGACAATTTTCTGAAATATACTAACCGAACAACTAGATTAATGCTTCAAGCAAAGGTGCAAATATTTAGTCCTGAATAACTAAGCATATGAATACCTGTGGTGGTACTCACAGACCAATAGATTTCAGCAACACAAGGGGAAACTTCAGATTTTATTTCTCTCTTTTACCTCAATGGATATCATCGCAAGTTTTCTTCAATATTCGGTTATGCAAAATATTGTGTAATCAACATTTACATTATGGAACAAGGTGGCGAATTATCAAAGGAACGAAAACAGGAAAATGCCACGTGCAATTTGCTAAAGACTAAGACAGCATCGTGTCCAACGTAGGGAAACAATTTAAAGACACTAAAGAGTAAGACTGGAAAAGGTCTTCTAAAAGCCACGACGTCCAATGAAATTTATTATTCGTCCCCTAAAACGAAGTGTAGTGGGAGTTAATACATTCTCAACTCTCTAATAACCTTCATGCTTCATCAACCGAGATTCAAGGATTATTGTTTCCAAAATGTTAGGTTTGTTAAGAACGTTTGTGTCATTTTCACACTTTTGTCACATTTCTGTTGATGTCGCCATCACTTCTGAGCATGTTAACAATATAGAGATCACTAAATTTGGTTCAGAGATTAGTAGAGGACTGTCCAATTCGCTGATTATTCCTGGTTTTGCCTAACTATTTATTCTCTAAGTACGTCCATTCAGAGAAAATCAAAGTTTTTTTACTTATCCTCCCGCCTCCGAAAAAAGATAATAGCAGAGGTGTTATGGTCTGGAAAAGAATCATGTTTGATTTGCTCATAAACTTCCACGTCTTTGTCAGAGGATTTATAACTTCTGTGATATATTGAGATAAGATCTTGTAATTCTATATTTGACTTTGAAGGGGACATTTGAGTCTAATTTTATTTATATAGACGACAAATCGAAAGCCCAAAAAGCTCCTTCAATCGACAAAATTCTGGAAATTTAGAATATTTGCAGCCATCCCTCCAGATCTAAACTTTATAAAAATTCATGTGTAGCTCTTAAAAGAACAAATGAAAATCGCCTTGCATTTCCCAGAACTTTCCAGGTCCTAAAAACAGAGTTGCTTTCAGGCTGAATTCTCAAGGGACTTGATTTTCAGTATAAATTCATGATGGGAGACAAATGAAATTAAAATATAAGATTATACCTCCTGTTAACTAATTTCATTTCTTGTTCGATATTGCAAGCACTTCACTCGTAAAGTGCTTGCAATATCGAAGACGCTGAAGAGTCTAACGCATTAATTATCATAGATGTACACTCAAGAGCCAAAGCATAATGACCGCCTCTACATTTTGCAATGAACTCGCCTGGATGACGTGGAAGGCACGTGATCAGGTGGAAGTGGTATTTAACTGCTGCTGGAGATTCTGAAGAATCATTCTTTCACTTACTTCTGTGTGTGATGGGAAAGGCTGCGGATCTAAGCTACTTTGATAGAGGGCAGATTGTAATGGCTCGAAGGCTTGGAAAAAGTATTTCCGAAACTGCACGACTCGTGGGTTGTTCGCGATCTACAGTTGTTAGTACTTATGCAAAGTGGATGAATGACGGTGAAACCAGCAGTAGACGACAGGGTGTTGAACGTCCACACGCTATCAAAGAAAAAGGTCGTCGGAGACTGTCTCGCATGGTGATGCAAAACCGGAGCCAGACAGGGGCTCAGCTGACAGCACTATACAATGCAGGGCCAAGTAGAATAGTATCGGAGCACACTGTTCAGCGGACACTGTTGGATATAGGGCTAAGCAGCAAACGTCTCACTCGTGTGCCTTTGCTGACCAAACGTCATCGCCAACTGCGCCTGCGCTGGGCCCACGAACATCGTGACTGGTCCATGGATCAGAGGGAGAGAGTTGCCTGGTCAGATGAATCACGGTTTGTCATTCATCACGCCGATGGCCGTGTCAGGATACGCCGTCTTCCAGACGAACAGTTGCTCCCTCAATGTATAGTAGGTCATACAAAGGCCGGTGATGGCGGTATTATGCTTTGGGAGACGTTCTCTTGGGCGTCTCTGGGACCCGTGGTTGTGGTATAGCAGACCATGAAGGCTACAGGGTATCTGGACATCATTGCGCACCAGTTGCACCCTTACATGGCCTCTGTTTTTCCAGCTGGAAATGGAATGTTCCAACAGGACAACGCCCCTTGTCACAAGGCTAAAATTGTGTTGGAATGGTTCCAGGAACATGATGCTGAATTCCAGTTATTGTCCTGGCCGCCTAAATCACCGGATCTCAATTCGATAGAACACATTTGGGATCTCCTGGAACGCAAACTCAGAGTTCAAAGACCACCAATTCGCAATGTCTCGGATTTGCGTGACCGTTGCTTAAACATCTGGTACAATCTGTCTCCGCCCATCTACCAAGGACTTGTGGCATCCATGCCAAGGCGGGTTGAAGCTGTGTTGCGCGCCAAAGGTGGGACAACTCGTTATTGACAGGTGGTCATAATGTTTTGGCTCTTGAGTGTATATCATAACTGTTTGTGATTTTTTTTTTCTTACATCCAAACTTCATTACACTAAAATCTTGTTAGAAGTCCTTGAGATAACTGATTTAGTAAAAATTTAAACATCAATGCCTGTCACAGTATTTTGTTAACGCATCTTTCTTTCTTGATCTTGTTTCTTTTCATGATCGAAACTTACAGTTCGAGTATCACTGATACAATTGAAAAAGTAGATTAAATATGCAATTTTTAAAATGGGTTCTTTAGGCTCTCATCAGTTAATTATAGTAAACTATAAAATTCCAAACAATCGATGTTATGGACTGAAATACATTTTACAAAGCTCATTTGGGAGTTAAAAACCTGAGTTTTTCCTGCCATTGATAAAGCTATTTTTAGAACTCTTATAACTGCTACAAGTGATTTTTCGCAGCACAAGAACAGACTTTTCATATATTTCACTTCATGTTCTATTTCTTTAAGGACAAAAAAACATAGATAACATAAAATTTGTATTGAATTTCAAATATTTTACGGTCAGACACAAATATTTTATGGTTTTATGTTTCTGTACAGACACTGCACTTTTCCTCCACTGTTATTGAAATTTCTGCTCATAAAATAACTGATATCCTTCTCATATTATTTCTATTAAGTTTTTCCATCGTACTTCTATTACTTTTCTCATCTTCAGCTTCACAATTAAAAATCTATCATTGAAAATGAAGAGTACCAAAAGAAAAGCGCTTATACAACTTTCCTTGAAATTTCACTTCACGTACCTGTATGCTTCAAATTCAACGCAGTGAACTCTCTGTACTCCAACATTTATGGGACTGGACACCTGTCGGATTACCGACAGTGACCGTGGTAGCAATTTAATGTACTGAAGGTCCAAATAGAACTGACATGGAGTGTAAAGTGAGAGAAAGAGTTCAAGTTTTAAAAGGAAAAAAGATCCATTGTCAAAACACTCGCTTTTCAACACATACGTCGGGCTAGTGAAGATGTCCAATTGGAGAGTGTAGGATTACAGAGTATCTGTCCATTGTATTCGGTTCTTCAACATGGCAGGGCGAAAAAATAAGTCCTTCCAGAATTACGCCTCAAAGCATAGCGGCAATTTATATAAAGACGTAGTACTTCATTTTTTACATTGGCAATCCAGGAAATAAATAGTTAAAAAAACGCACATAGCCGAATAATTTCATTATTTTTGGGATATTCTTTAGTAGCTGTTGGGTATATTTAAAACTTTGCTTTTGTTATGTAACTATACATAAATTTTCTGGATTGCGACTTATTTTTTCTATCTGTATTTCTATATTAATAATTCAAATCTTTCGATTCATTTATATTCAAATGGAATAACTTGGCTGATCTTGATTTGTCACCTCCCAACAAAAAAAACATGTGAAGGAAAGAAACTTTCTAGAATAATTGAAAGTTAATATATAAGGTACCAAATTACTTTTAGCAATCATTCCAGTTATATTTTAAATAGAAAATCATGTAAATAAATAAAAAAAAGCAAAAATTTTCCATAGCACAAAACTATTTATCAGATTTATTATTTTAAATATCATTTAGCAATGATTTGAAACATTACGAAAATCTTATTTCTTTTTCAATTATTAAAAATCCTCTATTAAATACGTATGTACATTTAGTATAGTTATGGAGGAATTATATTTTAAAATATGGTAAATATATTTAATTTTACGTGAAAGAAACTTGGAAATAAGTATATTTCTGTGTTCTTCATTAAAATTAGACACATTTATTTAAACAAAAAAGAAACGTATTTTGCAATTTCACTCAGATTCACTTCACTTCACTTCATGTTACTACTACTATAGTGCATTTGTTTTAGAAAAAAAAATAATGCAAATTGAAATAAACGTTCCAAATCTTTGTGTCACCAAAAAAAAGTTTACAAAAAATATCTAAATTCTTGTGACATTTCTTAATTAAATTAGAACAAGTAAACAATTCAGTTAGATCATTACCTAATGCTGCTGTTTTAGGGAAATTGGGTTAACAAATAACGACAAATCATCATTTAATTAAAAAGAAAATTGGAGTACGAAAGGAATGGAACTACATTTTGGACAACCGTTTTTGTTGTTGTTGTTGTTGTTGTTATTGTTTTAAATTCCTGAACAACTGTTTGCTTTAAATTCCAGCCTGCATTTAGTAAACATGTTAAAAATACATTTAGCCATTTTTTATATAAAATATTTCAGTGTAAGTAAGTATTTGATCTTTTAATTGGGAATTAAAATAATTAGGAAATCTATTATTATCTCTCTCAGCATAGAAGCCCAGAGAGCTATAAACCAAAATTGATTAAAAGTAATTTTTTTAAAGCGATGGCTTAGAGTTTTAGAACATCATCATAAAAAACCTCGTAACATTAAAATAAATACTTTTTATTGCTCTATTAAATCCTTTTATTCCACAAATATATAAAAAAAACAAGTTATCCGTTACAGGATTATAAAATTTAATAATCATTTTCATTTATTCATACCGGCATTATTAATCCATGAATTTCAAATTTTTTCGTTAAATGCATTGCTTAATTCTTGAGTAGAATTTTACATAACAAAATAATGGTTGAGCTTTTATGATTCGATTACATTTTATTAGCGCAAATTTCAAACGCAATCCATATTTGTTCAGCAAAAAGATTTTTCGGTCGTTACATCAAAAAGTAAAGAGTATTATTAATGACATTTCTTTAACTTTAAATATTCATGCTTCAAATTTTATTGTCGTAAAATAAATATTTACATAGCTTTATTATTCAAATCTATGATCGTGTTCAAATAATCTTTTCCTATAATTTAGATATTCTGGATAGCAAAAAGATTTCTTAAGGAAACCTAGTTCACATTGTATGAATTAAATAAAGACTATAATTTAACTTTTTAATTGTGGAGTATATTTTATTAGTCTAAATAATTATTCTGCTCATTTTAAGAAAAAAAAATATTTAATGCAACTTTTTGAATGAATAATCATAAATGATAAGTTTCTTTAAAATTAAAATTTAGTGTAATAAGAAAATTAAGTCTTCAAAATACTAAGTTAAAAATACATTTAGCTGTTATTTCTATAAAATATCAATGTATATATATAATTTTTAATTCTCATATAATAAATATAAGTATATCAAATCATATTACTATCAATTATCATATTACTTTCTTTAAAATGAGAAAATTTCCAATTATAATTCTTAAATACAATAAAATAAATCAATGGTTTAAATTATTTAAATATTTTTAAATCTGTATAAATATTTTCTAGAGTCTTATATTTATTAGCAAATATAGCACTCATTATTATAAGAAATAAAGATATATTTTATTTTGATCAGACGGAAAAAAAAAGCTGTTTAATCTAGTAAAAATCTAGTAAGTTTTAAAATCTAAAATTGTTTTTTACAAACAATATATATAGCTGTTTGTAAAAAACAATTTTTTCTCTAGAAAAGATAAAAACTCAACTTCATAAGTTAGATTGCATTGTAGGTAAATATAAATCTAATATATATAATTCCCGTGTCACGATGTTTGTTCGCGATGAACTCCGAAACTAACAATCCGATTTTAACTTCTTTTTTTTTTAATGTGTGTTTTGTTCCAACTTGAGAGATAGTATAGTTTTTATTCAGATTTTTTTTGTATTTAAATGCAAAAACGGTTAAAATCTACCATTGAGGAAGTCACCAATCTTGCAACCCTTAATTTTCGCCAATTTCTTTAGGATTGCAATACTGCAATTAGAGGAATTCGTGGCTTCATTTTCCGCACAACATAATAGAGAGTTTTTGCATACCGTACGTTAGTTACCGTAGGACGTCCGTTAGCTTTTTCTCCCTAGCGCGCATGCTCATAGGAAACTGAACATGCGCGCTAGGGAGAAAAAGCTAACGGACGTCCTACGGTAACTAACGTACGGCATGCAAAAACTCTCTAATGACTATTTAATTGCTATTTCGATAATTAATTGCAGAATTCTTATTTGCACTAATTTCATCTTTGGAGTAAAAAGTTTATTTCCACCACAAACGAAAGACATACAACAATAAAAGGTAAGTTAGGTGGCGCCGTACTCGATGCATGTACTACATAACCGTAAAATTCTCATGTTCTGTATATTATTGTTTTATGTACTGCTTTAAATTTTGTGAAAATTATATTGTATGAAATTTATATTATTTTTATGAGAAATAAATCAAATGTATGTAAGTATTACCTGATTTGATTACCAATACGTTTTTTTTATTTTCAAAGTTTGAATTTGAATTGGAATAAAATATATTGAAGGAAAAGTTGTGAATCAAAACATTGAACTTTTCTGTGCTTAAAGTTTGTCAACATGTGTTGTATTTGATTAAGAATTCTAAAATGAAATGTGATCTACAAGATAATATACAATAGACAATATAATTTTAAAGAAAGATGATGAATTTTAAGGATTTTTTGAAAAGTGTGAAAATGAAGTAAACTCTGCAATTATTTGATATAATGATAACATTAAAATTTTATAAAAGATATTATAATAGTTGCAAGTTGAAAATTAAGGACATTTTTTTTAAAAAACTTTTGTTATTTGAAAAACAAAGAATTTGAGTGATTTAAATATTGTCGAAGAAAAATTGATAAATGGTACTTTTAAGTTGGAAGTTATTTAAAGAAAACAAATAAATAAGTGTTTATATTAATAAAGGAGAATTTAAAGCTCATTAACTTTTCCATTTGTTTTGTGATTTCTTTCATCAAAAAATAATAAAACATTTTTTGTGAAGAAGAAAAAACACATTTTCTAAGTTTGAATTTGAATAAAATATATTGAATGAAAAGTTGTGAATCAAACACATTGAACTTTTCTATGCTTAAAGTTTGTTAACATGTTTAACATTTTAACATGTTTAACATTTGTTAACATGTTAACATGTTTGTTAATTGTTTGTTTGTTTGCATTAAGAATTCTAAAATGAAATGTGATCTACAAGATAATATAATATAGACAGTATAATTTTAAAGAAAGATGAGGAATTTTAAGGATTTTTTGAAAAGTGTGAAAATGAAGTAAACTCTGCAATTATTTGATATAATGATAACATTAAAATTTTATAAAAGGTATTATAATAGTTGCAAGTTGAAAATTAAGGACATTTTTTTTTAAACTTTTGTTATATGAAAAACAAAGAATTTGAGTTATAAATTTGAGTGATTTGAATATTGTCGAAGAAAAATTGATAAATGATACTTTTAAATTGGAAGTTGTTTAAAGAAAAAAAAATAAATAAATAAGTGCTTATATTAATAAAGGATAAGTTAAAGCTCAATAACATTTTTATGTATGTACATTGTTTTTATTTACATTTAAAAGTTGGTTTTAATAATTTCTTATTTTAATTTTTATGCATTTTGTATTCATTCAAATCATCATAATATTAATAGTTCTGTTCTAAATGCTTTGAAATTTCATGTAAAAGTTTTCTTTAAATGTATGAAAGGAATAGAACATGGAAATTAAGCTAAATTCATAAATTATTTTTATTTTAGTTTTTAAACTAAGAATTTTTTTAAATTTGTAAAAAAAAAGGTTGTGTCGACATACTTTAAGCATACAAAAATGTATAAATAATTAAGATATAAATTTGAAAACAGTATATTACCTACATAAGGATATTCCCAGCATAAAAATACTTGCAAAGAAAAAAACTATTCATGTTCTATTTATTTTTGAATTATCAAGTATTGCAACAATATCACATTTTTGCAATGTTTATCCATATTTTAAAGAATAAATTGTATAAAAAATAGTTAAAGTTGATATTTTTATGTGAAATTCAAAGATTTTGAATATATTTAATCAAAACAATTGCAAAAAGGCTAAATATTTTAAATTCAGGTCAAAAACCTTTGCAAATAGCAGGAAGTTGTAAAAAAAAATTTTGTAGAGCAAATTTTAACTTTTTCAAAACAAAGCTCAGAAAATATTTAGAGCTTTAAGGAAAATTAAAACTATATTTTTTAATAATAAGACTATGAATTTGATAATTCAATGGCATTTTAATATATTTACAACATTTTTAAAAGTAATATCTCTAATTAAAAGTTGTTTTTAGCTTTTTTCAGAATGAATTTTTATGCTTTTTTTTTTCATGTGAAACACCATACCACAAGTAATTTTGATCCAAATGCTACAAAACTGTCTATGTTTTTCATAAATGTTTACAGGGAATAGACCTCTGAAATGATTATAGCTACAAAAATATTTTTTATTTTAATTGTTAAACTTGGAATTACATGCAAATTTTGGAAGAATTTTGTGTCGATAGCATTTAAACTGGCACAAAATAATAAATAATAAAGATATAAATTTACCAGAGGTCTGTTCCCGGTAAAATGTTAGTACAAACAAATACAAACTTAGAAATTAAAAAAAAAAACTGATTTGATTTTAAGTTATCATATTTTGTAACAGCACCAATTTTTGGCCATTTTTACCCTTATTTCAGCTTATAAAAATTTTTAAAAAATAATAATGAAATTTTTTTATGTGAAATCATTAGTTTTTAGATACATTCAATCCAAAAATGTGTACAAAGATAAAAAATTTCTGCGAGTACAATTACATAATGATCCATTGGAACAAGTATTGTCAAATCAATTACTGGATATTGGAAACGGTACAACGGTAAGACAATGTATTCAATTGCCAGACAATTTCTGGTCTGTTGTTCATTCAAAAAATGAACTAATTGAGAGTGTATTTCCGGATATTATTAATAATCACTTAGACCATAATTTACGCAGTAATCGTGCAATTTTGGCAGCAAAAAATTTTGATGTTGATGAAATTAACTGTCAAATACAAAATTTGGTGATAATCTGATGACTTTTAAGTCAATAGACACCATTGCTGATGAAAACCAGATCGTCAATTTTCCGATTGAATTTTTAAATTCTCTGGATATGCAAAGAATGCCGCCGCAGGATCTTCGTCTGAAAATTGGTTCACCGGTCATTCTATTGCCTAACTTAAATCCACCAAAATTATGCAACGGTACACGATTAGTCATCAGAAGAATTACCGGAATCGTACTTGAAGCAACGATATTGACTGGAAAGTTTAAAGGCGAAGTCGTCCTGTTACCTCGAATTCCTATGATACCATCAGAATCTACAATACCTTTCAAAAGGCTACAATTTCAGATACGTTTGGCTTTTGCTATGACAATAAATAAGTCGCAAGGGCAGACAATGGCTATTTGTGGCTTGAACTTGGAGAATCCGTCTTTCTCCCATGGACAGCTGTATGTTGCATGCTCACGTGTTATTAATGTTAATGATTATTAAAAATTAAATTTGGTAAAATAATTATAAAACAGTGTTAAAAATCAACATTATCTACGTCATTCATTAAATTAATAAAAATTAAACATTTTCTATTCGTTGAAGCTTAATTTGAACTTTTCATCATTCTTTACCAATCACTTCCTTAACAATACCAATTATAGTATCTAATAATTGAACGAAATACAAGAAAGCCACTGCAAAGCGTGGCCGGGTCTTCTAGTTTTATATAAAAGGCAATAATATTTAAAAACAAAAATATCAACTACGTTAAAACACTGACTTTTTGGGACTGAATTACATTTGGCATTCCAGTTTAATATATGATTTGTTTAGACTATTAGTTTAGATAAAAAAAAAATTACTAACCCATAACTAATATCATTAAGACGGTAGAGATTTGGATATTATGATGTATCACAAAGATTGCGTAGTGAATTGGAAAAGTTGTTCCTCCGTCCTATTTTTAGCAACTCTCATTTTGAGAATATAATGTACGAATAGAGGTTTTACCTAAAGTGATAAATAATGCCGCATTAGTATTGATAGCAGACCCAACTCAAATATTTATTGCGATAGTAAAACAAATAATCAACTACACTTTTTGTTTATATAAGAAATTCATAGATACTTGAGAAAGCAGACCAAATTAAAATTATGTGAGTAATAAAGACATCACATTCAGCGATATCTAGTCTGTATAGGCCCATTGTCTGCAACTAAGTACTACATAAAATTGAAAAACTGTAGAGTAAAGTGTATTTTCGAAGAGCTTTACGACAAAAACAAATTATTTATTTCTATTATATCCATGATTCTTTGAATTTAGACTAAACAGAGCTAGAAAAATTGCACAATCTTTTAAGTATTCTTAGTTTCTTTCAAAAAGAAACCTTAAAAACATTGAATTCCTTGAGGTTGCTGCTAAATTGATAAAGTAAATGTTTTATTAACTTTGATTTCTATTTAGTAATTATTAATTCATATGAAATTATTATTAAAAATATAATATTTTTATCAAATGAAAATATATAATTTGGAAAGCAACATTAAACTTTCTATTTCAAAATATTTAGTTTCAAAAAATCAGAATAAGTTTTAGTAATTGTCAAGGGAATTTGAAAAGTTGAACTTCAAATTAAAATTTTTTTGTTTTATAAAAAACACTATATTCAATAATAAATAAAAAAATAATTAAATATATTTCTAAAATTATGTTGGAAGTCACATTTTGTAGTTATATACAAAACTTTTAAAAGTAATATTACATAGCTGTTATACTTCAATTCAAAATCATCTTTTACTTTCACTTATTAAAAAGTATTTTAAAGTACTGCTTTGATTTGACCAATAAAATTTTTAAAAAACATTTTGAAGTTAATTTTTCAAATTATTTCTTCAATATAATTCAATAGATTTGTTTTATATATACAAAGAAAATCATAGTATTTTTCAGTTGAAATACTAATAACAAAATATGTTAATCCCTATTTAAGTACACTTTTATCATAGAAAAAAAAGTTGGATATTATCAGCATTAAGAATAAACTATAAAATCTAATGAATATGTTCTTAAATAATACTGATAAACAAAAATTCATTATTCAATGTGGTGGTGATTATAACAATCTAACAATAACAATATTAATTCAGAACAATTCAATTTCAAAGAAAGTAATTTAAAAACAAGAGAATAAAAAAAATATTTTTCAAACGATGTGTAAAAAATATTTAAAATAACTAGTTTTTTATATCGGTTATGTGATTTAATTAATAGAGAATTGTAATTTACGATTACAGGTCAATACGATTAAGGTAGACAAGAAAATGTCCAAAGAAACATCAAATGTAAGAATTACTTTATAGATGCTTAAAGCACATCTATAGCCTAAAGATTTTGGAACTGATTTCTCTCTGCAAATTTAGCTTATTGAAGGTTCCACCGAAAATGTCAAGGACGAAATTAAAGATTCAGGCCGTTATCTGCATTTATGCACCATAAAACGTAGCACTGTTAAACAAACGCAATTAAGATGCTTTATTTTCTTAGCCGCAGAAAATATTCTGTACTATTGTGTCCTAAAAATAAGACCAATTTTCAATTTAAAATTCCCGATCTTATGTAATTTCTTTTTCTTTTTTAGGTTGCTGGCACTTGACGTCTGTGGGAAATTTGACGGCAGAATATTCATTGGTGTTTGAGTTACGCTTGGCTTTGTGAGACGCTAAAACTGATTCCGGAAATTTTGGAAATGTCTGAATTAATTGAGCAAAGAGCTTGCATTAAGTTTTATTTTCGGAAACGGATAGAATGCTGCATACGGCATTCGGTGAGCCTTCCTATATCGAAAACAGATGTTTAGAAGGGGTATAAACAGTTCAAAGAAAGCAGAAAATGCGTTGAAGACGAAGAGCCCTCTGGTCAACCATCCACCTCAACCGACGAAGCTCACGTCCAAAAAATTAAAGATTTGGTGCTTGCAAACCGTCTATTTACAATTAGAGACCTTGCTGATGATGTTTGGATTTCAAAAGGAGCGGTCAATTACAATTTGGGCCTCAAAAGCCTCAAATCTTGATTGGTACCTAAAATACTGAATGCGCCAGCTCACACTGAATTGATTCTTCGTACTACAACCCCAGTATTCAAACCGTTCAACATCTAGCTATTCCCTAAACTCAAAAGGCCACTCCGGGGACACCGTTTTGAGTCGACTGAAGAGATTCAACGTGAATCGCCGCGCTTTTTGAAGACCATACCTGCCGATGACATTTTAGCATGCATTGAGGATTGGAAAAAAGGGTGACATAAGTTTGTTGTATCCGGAGGAGATTACTTTGAAGGCGATTAAATAAATTTGGAAGAATTAACAAAGAGTTTTTGAAAAATAAAATAAGTGTACTTACTTTTTGGGGACAGTAGTATCATAAAAAGTAGTTCATCGCAAAACATTTTGCAAGCAATCAAAATCTGTACCTCTTGTCAATTTGATATTGGGACCTAGATCATTAAAACATTGTTTTATTTGCTTATCAATATTTAAAATATAAAGTGATAATAAGTATTAATTAATTAATTTAATTTTATGAAACGCTTAAATATTAGCATAAATTTTCTTTAAAAGTGATTCCTTTATTAGAAGAAGTGTGTACAGTTTTGCTTAGGAATTATCTTAAGTAGATGCTAATTAAAACAGTAACCCATTTTCTTACGTCTAATATACACTTTTTTTTGTATTTATTTTTAGAGAGAAAAACCTTATCACTAAATATTGCAGAGAATTAAAAATATTTCAAAAGTCTATAGATTACATGCGATATTTAAACACAGTAATAAGTTATGCTTAAATATTTCTAACTCTAGTCATTTTGATATTCCCCTTCTTTGCTTATATTTGCTATGAATTCTAATTTTCACTTTTAAGATTAAATTCATGGGGCCTGAATGGCCGATTGGCTAGCTCTCTGGCGCTCGGTACCACAGGTTTCGGGTTCGAGTCCCGGCAGTGCCATGGATGTATTTAGTGGTTCGGAATCCACTTTAAGCCGTAGGTCCCGGTCCTAATAGGACCGTAGAGCGTTGCGGGGGCATGATTACTCCGCGTCCGTATCTTCAAGTTACACGCGCCCCCTGGGTAATGCAAAGTGAGTAATGTCTGTGAAGCGCTTACCTTAAGGCATCCAAGACCAAGCTGTCTAAGTGTTTGCCAGTTGCATTGGAGCAAAAAAAAAAAAAAAAAAAATTAGCTTCATGATTCTATCACATTATTTTCTTCAAATGGTCTAGAACTTCCCTATGCTTTCATATTATTATCACACATAATATATATATATCCTATTATTATTACACATAAAATGTAAATAAAGTCTTTTAACAAAAATTTTTTTTTTTAAATCATAACAGCGTAAAATTACTGTTTAATGAACAAAGAATTTTCAAATGAATTAGCAAGAAATTGTGATAGTCATTAGTGGTTTGGTTTGTCACTCTACGGTCATTTTTTTCACATATTGGGTTAATTAGACCGGGTCCTACTGTTCAACGTATATTCCCAAACACTAACAAACATCCATGCCCCCACCACTATTCGAACGTGAAGCCTGTGGTACCAAAGGCCAGAGCGCTAGCCAATTGGTCATCAGGCCGTCATCATTGGCTACCATCTACTGAATTGTACTTTGAGTGCCCTCGCATAATGTTTGGAACAAAAAAAGATTAATTCGACTAGACAAAATGTCATACAATAAATACACAACAGACAATGAGACACAATGAAGGAAATTAATAACAAATATGACTGATGGTTTGTGAGTTTGTTGCTTTTATAACCTTAAGTTTACATTGAACATGTAAAAAAAAAAAATACATTGCATTAAAAGCAGAACATATTAACTTGCAGACATTTCTTGGTATTTACATAAGTCTCTAATAACAACAATTTTATATTCTAAATGGAATTGCTCAAATATTTAGAACTAGAAAAACCCACAGGAAAAGGTTCAGTGAATGGAACAACCATATTTAGTTTGAGATCTATATTCCACTAGACCCATTTGGGAACTCTAGGAAGATGTGTATGTATTAGTGGTTTAATCCCCTAGCCATATCATTTCAAAAACTGCAAAGGGGCATCTGATCTCTATACACAATGATACTACTGTGTCCAAAAAGAAATACCAGTTTTCAATTTAAATTTCCCCGGCATATGGTATTTCAATTTTTTTTTCTTTTTTAGGTTGTTGGTACTGTCCTTCACTTCTGTGTGAAGTTTTACGTCAAAATATTCATTAGTCTTTGAGTTACGTTTGGTTTTCTGAGATGCTAAAACTGATTCCGGCAATTTTTGAAATGTCTGAATTATTCAGTAAGAACTTGCGTTAAATTTTGTTTGCGGAAAAGTATAGAATGCTGCAGAAGGCATTCGGTAAGCATCCCTACATCAGAAAGAAATGTTTAGAAGTGGTATAAACAGTTCAAAGAAGGCAGAGAATGCTTAGAAGACGAAGAACCCTCTGGTCGACCATCAACCTCAACCGACGAAACTCACGTTCAAAAAATTTAAGATGTGGTGCTTGCAAACCGTCGATTTACAATTAGAGACCTTACGGATAATGTTTTAAGTTCAAAATTTTATTTTAAAAGATGTTTTGGGCCTCAAATGTGTCAAATCTCGATTGGTACCGAAAACACTGAATGCTCCAGCTTACATTGCATTGATTCTTCGTGACTTTTTCGACAAAATTGAAACCCATATCGTTCCACAACCCCCGTATTCACCTGATTTAGCATCGCGCTACTTCGGGTTATTCCCTAAACTCAAAAGACCACTCCGGGAACACCGTTGTGAGTCGATTGTAGGGAAGTTTCAAAAATCGCCGGATTCAGTTTTAGTGTCTCACAAAATCAAGTATAACTCAAACACTAATGAATATTTTGACGGACAATTTCACTCAGTGCCAGCAACCTAAAAAAGAAAGAAAAATTGAAATACCACATGCCCGGGAAACTTAAATTGAAAACTAGCCTTACTTTTTGAACACAGTAGTATGGTGTGATGTAATAGCACAAGTAGTGACAAACTTGGAAAGACCTTGCTTGTGTACAACATTATTAAAAGTAGGAAAAATCGATACACTTCTACAATTAATCAAACACAGTATTGGAAAAAATTTTGTTTAAAATGAAATATTAAAATAAACTAACGCAATGAATTTCATGTTTTATATTTAAAATAACATATTTTTTTCACTTATTACAAATAAGAAACTTATCACAAAAGTCACATAAGTCACTTATCACAAAAAGTCACTTATCACAAAAGTCACTTATCTCAAATTTTAAGTCACTTATCACAAAATAAGATATTTAAGAGTTACTACGTATGGATTTTCATAATTTATAAAATATGGTATTTAAGTTTTTTTTTTTTTTTTTTTTTTTTTTTTTTTTAAAGAGCCTCAATAATTCCTTTACACGTCTAACGTCTGTTGATTTTTAAAGAATCTGAATCTACATAATTTGTAACTTAGTTACTTACTCTTAAAACTAATCTTAAAAACATTATATTTAATATATAAATGCAGGCATCTAATGTATTCCGAGGTAATTTCGTATTTTAAATTACATAACGTCTTTTTAGCTGACATGTTTTCTGATGAAAAATGTAGAAATTTATCAAAATTAAATTAAATACTTGGTTTCACCCAGTTAATATTTTAAGTAAATTTAAGCAAAAATGGGATTCATATTTTTAAAAAACCCAGTTTTTTTCATTTCGATATAAAAGACAAATTATTCATTTTTTTTTTTTTTTTTTTTTTTTTTTTGTGAGTGTATTTCGAAAATATTTTTATGGCTTATTATAATTCTGTACTACAATTCTGATAAAATTCATTATTCTGACAATTTCTTATTATTTAAAAATAAATGTTCGAAAATTATTAACATTGTAATATTTTTTATTAGAAATATATTTGTATATCGACTGGCCAGATGACTGAGTGACTAGCAGTCTGGTGCTCATACTACAGAGTTTGGGTTCGAATCTCTTGGGGTATTTCATGGTTCAATAGTTTGGAATATACATTAAATAGTAGGTTCCGATCTAATAGGATTGTTGACTGTAGGGCTTGCAATCATATGCCGTGAAAAGAAAACATCTCCTCTCTCGAAATTTGTCAGTCTTGGCAAACCATGAGACTGTTACGCCTATAAAGAAGATTTGTCTATTTAACAATTATTTTTTTCATTGTATACTCTTAATAAATGGCTGAATTCATTATTTAATATTTTAATAGATTGTAGATTTATTTGTTGTATTTGTGTTGTTGTTTCTTATCTCACTTGGCTGGCCAAGCCCACGAGCCCATACGTACTCATGATTGAAGGGGAAGGAAGCAGCTTCTATTGTGACGGAGCACTCGTAGGTAGAAGTCTGACTTTGGCTCCGTGACGCTCTTACAGTCATAGGAGACTGGGACCTACGGCTTAAAGTGGATTCCGAACCACTACAAACATCCCGAATCCGAAACCTGTGGCACAGAGCGCCAGAGCGCTAGATACTCGGCCATTCAGGTCCCAAATTTATGAATGCCAACGGCACGCGGTGTTCCCAGGTGGTCACCCACCCAAGTACTGACCGCGCCCAATGATGCTTGACTTCGGTGATCTAACGAGAACCGATATGTTCAGCATGGTATGGCCGTTGGTTGTATTTGTAAAACCACTTTTGATAGCTTTTTATACAAATTATTTTTTGAAATTTGCGTAACTTTGAAGAAAATACTCAGTTAAATATTAAACATTTTCTTGAATCTGCAGAATTTTTACAACATTCAGAAGTGAAAAGTTTAGTGTATTGGAAATATTTTAAGTTAGTATGATAACATAAAATAATTCTTCACGTGTTGTAGGAAATTATTAGATAACAGTATCAACTCTATCAATTTAGTATCAATCTTTTTTTATACCCAGAAATCACTCATAGTTAATATCCTAAATTCTTTGTAAATCAAATTTTTTGTTTACAAACTCTCAAAAAATATTTTGTGTTGCAGACATTAAAATCGCAGCAAAAAGAACAAAAAGGATATTAATGTTCAGGATAAATCCTCTGTAGCAGTTAGAAACATTATAAATCAACAAGTCAGTTAATACAAACTTAGAAATGTACGACAGTAGCATATACCATTGTAGAAAAGATAATTTTTCTTTAAGAGAACATGTTTGATCTAAAGGAGAAAGACTAGCTGTAACGAATGTCTCTTAGAAATTTAAAAACACCGTTACACAACGTTTAGAAGCCTTTTAGTACATTAAATCTTTAAAATGGCTAGTTTATAAGTGGAAGTTGCAGAAAATGTTGTGTTATTACAAATTGCGTCGCAACTATGTTCCATTCACGTTTTAATACAACCCACGCAACGTAAATGCCCACTTTAATGATTGCAATTTAAGTTGAGTGCACATATTTATTTTTCATTTTGTTTTCTTTTTTGGCTTTAAATATTCAATTGATTGAATCCAGACGTATTTTTAACCATGTATAAATGTTTTACAAAACGACTTTAGAATTGGAAGGAATTGAGTTTGTTATTTAATGCCACTTATTTATTTATCGAAAAAAAATTACTTTTATGTATGAATATAAAGTTAAGAAATATTTTTCTAGTCAATTCAAACAATTTGAAAGGCAAAAGTTTGCAAACAAATGGAACAAATTTTAAACTTATTGAAATGCCCCAACAATTCTGAGTATTCCCTTGCTTATTGCTTATCAATTCCCATACAAGACAATAAAATAGCATACACTTAGTCACAAAAGTAAGTATGCAGAGTGTATGTGATGATGTCCTGTGAAAAAAAAACAGACCTACAATATTAGAGTTTTCAAATTAACGATTTATTTCGATTACAGCAAAATCGAGCTTAATAATAAAATTAAAAGTAATTAAAAAATACAAATATTTAATTAGCAAGATGAGCTTAACTCAAAATCGGATGTAATTTACATCTTAAAAGTAAGTATGCAAACAAAAACAAAGACATTAATATTGCAAATTTTACAATTTTTCAAAAAAATTAGTAATTTTTTGGATAGCCTTTGGCCTTTATAACAGCTCTCAATCTAGATGGCACTGATTTTACTAAATTTTGAGTGACAGAAGATGGTATTTTCTGCCACTCCTCCAAAAGGGCTTTTTTTAGATCATTCTTAGTTTTGATCTCTTGCTTTCTAATTTGGCGATCGAGATAATCCCACAAGTGTTCAATGGGATTAAGATCAGGTGACTGCGGTGGGGTTTTTAGCTGTTTTCGCACGCGATATAGCAGTCATTCCCGAACAACCCGAGCAGTACGTTTGGGATCATTATCCTGTTGAAAAGTGAAGGATCCATCGAGTCCCAATTTAGAAGCACTTTGGCTTAGATTATTCTTTAAAATATTCAAATAGCTATATTGATTCATTATTCCGTCGATTATAACAAAATTTCTTACTCCAGTTGCTGCCATGCAACCCCAAACCATAATCGAACCCCCACCGTGTTTTACAGTTCCTCTCATGTTCTTTGGTTCTAGAGCTGCATTTGCTTTCCTCCAAACTTTTTGGTGTCCATCTGACCCGTGGATGCTGAATTTACTTTCATCCGAAAAAATCACGGAATTCCAAAAATTTATGTCCTGCTTTTCATTTTCTTTTGCAAAATCTATTCTCTTTTTGCGATTCACTTTGCTAACAAATGGTTTTCTTCGCATATTTCGACCATGGTATCCTTGCCTTCCGTAACACACGGTGAATTGTTTCAGGATTGCATGACTTCGCAAAATTGTTTTTCACATCAGTTGTCAATTTTGGTGCACTAATCGTCGGATTTTTTTTCACATTTCCAACAATAATTCGCCTTTCTCGATTCGTCAAAGTGGGCGGTCGTCCTGTTTTTGGCTTGTTTAGAGTATTTCCCTCAGCCTGAAACTTTTCTATGATTTTTTGCACTGTTGCAGGACTTTTGCCTATAATTTTAGCTATTTGGTTTTGGGACTTGCTTTCCTTATAGAGCTTTATTATTGCATCCGTTAGATCTTTTGATAATTCATTTCCACGTGGAGCCATTGGTGAATTGTTGATGCACTTAAAGCTCAAACTTGCAAGCTTTGTAGCAGAACTTCTAGACTTATCACTGAAATACGAAAAATCACTCGAGAAGTTTCATTCAGCCTATTTAAAAGTCAAAAATTCAGAGTGCATATATACTTTTGTGATTTAAATTTCTACTGGTGGTTAACAAAATTACTCTTAAAGTTTTTTAAAATATAATGATTTGGTTTATTTTTCATTACTTTATGACTTGAATCAGAAGCTATAAACAACACTCTCCAAAATAATATTTTTCTTATATTTATTTCAGAACTAGAGCTTTTTCACTTAAGCTATGAGTTGCACACTTACTTTTGTGACAAAGTGTATTTACAAAACCTTAAGTAATGTGTAACGTGTCGTCAAAACATATCATTTCCCAAGTAGCATTTTAATATTTGTATAAGCGTTAATTTCAAAAATGATATTGCACGTATGCTGCAAAAAACTTTTGTTATTTGTTTTTATTATTTGGATTTACACTTGCCGTGAGCCGCAGCAATTGTAATTTTTTACTGCTATAAAAGGTCTATTATAAATACAGGGGCGTGATGGCTAAATAACTAGCACTGTGATGCTCAGTACCACAGGGTTCGAGTCTCGGCCCTGCCATCGATGTTTGCAGAGGTTCGGAATCCACTTTAAACTGGCAGGTCCCGGTCTAATATAACGCTGAGCTTGGGGTTAACAACCCTACCCCGCAAAAAAGAAAGCATCTCCTGTCTCAAAATCTGCCAGTAGGCAGAGTGCCTTGACCCACCACGGGGCTGTTGCTCCAATGAAGATTGGTTGTTTTGTCGCTTTACGATCATTTTGTGTAAGCTTTAGGCTAATTAGGTATGGACCTACAGTTTAACGTGGATTCTGAATCACAAACATACATGCCAGCCACCACCAGGATTCGAACCTGAAGTCTGTGGTAACAAAGGCTAGAGCTCTAGCTAATTGAACATCAAGCCGCGCTAAAGAAGAAGCATAAATACGTTGAGATGGATTATTCGCTGACAATTCACACTTCGGCTTTTTTTTTTTTTTTTTTTTTTTTTTTTTTGTATCTGATTAAGATTTCGTTCCAGCTTAGTATTTCCCAATTATTAAGAACATGTTTTATGTTTTAAACATTTATAACTAACTAAAATTTATAACTTTTCCAATTATTAAAAACATGTTTTATGTTTTGTTTTTATAATTAAAGAATTTCCATTTCCATAAGAACGTCCATAATAAGCCCATAATTTATTAGCTATATTTCACGAAAATAATCAAGCCATGAAATTAACAAAAAATTCATTTTAGGATGCAGAAATAGATTTTAACGAAATAAAAATATAAAATATTTAACAAATCTTATCCGCTCCCATGCTTTGGTTATGAAGCGAGTAATATCTTGTCTCATTTCGCAAATCTATGGATAAGTTTCATCCTACACAGATCTGGAAAGTTTTTACGAACTTTTTTTTTTCACTCACCAACTATTTTTTATTGTTTGAAAAAGAATTTCGTAATGATTTTTTTTAAAATTATCATGACGAAAAAGAATTTACCTAGTGATATATTAACCGCACAACAAAATTTCAAAAATTTTCAATGTACAGCCTACAAGTTTACAGCCTGGAAATTACAGAATATGTAAATCTATTAAATTTAAATAAATGATCTTATATATTTTTGAAGCTTTTAATATAATCTCACTCCAATTCTAAATAATTCTTCCATAAATAATTCATGCTCCAAATTAAAAGTAATTTTATAATCATCTGCGATTTCAGACATCTTTAATAAAAATAGTACTCAAGGTTAATAATTATTTTCTATCTCTCAGTGATTTTATTAATGTTATTTATTACCTGGTAATACATCACATTACATTCAATCACAAAAATAATCTAGTCTTCTCCATAATTTGAATCAATTATTAATGGTTTAACATTGAATTAGCATAAAAATTGCTATGAACTATTTCAAAAGGGACAATAGTAACTATTCGATTTGATAGTAAGTGGCAAATTCTTGGATATTTTTTTCATATTTGTTTAAATTTCATGATCGTAAAAAAAAAGTAACAGTATATTCGCATAATTATTATATTCGAAACTTTTCCATAATTAGCATGCTTAAAAATTTTCATATTATCTCATTTTCAGATTTGGTTATGTTTGGAGATATAATTTTACTTTTAATATTTATAAATTTTAAATAATTAAAATATTCAGAATCAAATAAATATTGAAAATTTCATACATATAATATACTTTGGAAATCATACTTTTCTAAATATAATAATAAGAATCAAATATGCGTTTCAGATCAATTAACAAATGTGATCTATTAATTCCGTTGTTATAAATTTACTTCTCATTATTGCTTCAGACAATTTTTTGATATTTATTTATCTTAATTTTTATTCACAACTGTAAAATTTTTTCTATAAATATTGAATTCACTCCCCAATACATTTCATTAAATATTGTATAAATTTAATGTAATTCAATCACGAGAAGCCCAACTCATTTCAGGATTCCCTCAAGTTATGGGAATGCGGTGTCCAGGGCTAGTATGGAAGTGATAGGTGCACACGGAAAATGATTAGCATTTCTATAGTACTCCACAAGTGTTATCCGAGTTTCTGGGCCAAAGCGGAAAGGGAATGCTCCTCCCAATTAGCCGGCATCATCATAATTGCAGACGCATTTAAATGTGATTGGTATATATTACATTGGAGAATTCACTCCACTTCTTGTTAATAGTTGACGTGTATTACAGTAAGACAATGAATATAAGATCAGTCGAAGTATGATTCGTTCAAGCAAATTTCATAGTAAATAAACTAGTAATTATAATAGTTAGTTAAACAGGCTGAATTTAGAAAGGTGGTAATTAAAGTTAGAAATATATAAATTCTGTTTAAGCTAAACTTGAATGTTCATGCGGCGAGGTATGCATGCGGAATACCTGTATGGAGACATGCTTTCTAGATGGCGTTGCAAGAGCGGAGGAGTTCCTAGCATTCTTGGACAGACTGTTCATTTTAGGTAATAGGATAGCAGTGGTAATAGGATGATTAATCATTTGAACGTGGAATTAAGAGAAGAGCATCTGGTTTGAGGGTCTGTGGAGAGCAATGGTAGAACCACACATATCTTGTATTCACAATTATATCTGATGAGGCATAACTCAACTACTTCCTCTTTAGATGTCTGTACCAGCAGTAGAGATAGATTCGTTTCAGAGAGTCATCAAAAATTGTGGGCAAATACTATGATTTGCAAATATTATGTGGTGTTGGTATATTATATTTAATATAATACCTTAAAGAGACTCCTACAATTATTCCCAATTCGTCAAAATTTTCAAACTGCTTAATGGCTATGTTTGTAATATATCAATAAACACTACACATGAAAACAACAAAATGGAATATCATGCGTTGTGTTTCCAGCAATGACATTAACTAACCAAAAATATCAATTCAACATAAATATTAACGAAACAAGTTTTTTAGCGGCTTATTATATTACAGAAGATATCACATACACATGAAATGAATATTCTAAAAAAAACTTATTTAAAAGAACTATTTCTATAAATATTAACTTCGCCCTTTATTACATTTCATTAAATATTGTATATATTTAACGTAATTCAATCACGTGGAGCTCAAATCATTTCAGGATTCCCTCAAGTTATGGGAATGCGGCGTCCAGCGCAAGTATGGAAGTGATAGGTGCACACGGAAACCTGATTAGCATTTCTATAGTACTCCACAAGTGTTATCCGAGTTTCTGGGCCAAAGCGCAAAGGGAATGCTCCTCCCAATTAGCCGGCATCATCATAATTGTAGACGCATTTAAATATGATTGGTATATTAGATAGGAGAATTCATTCCGACTCTTGTTAATAGCTGACGTGTATTTTAACAACAAGACAATGAATATAAGATTAATCTAAGTAAAATTCACCCAGACAAGTTTCATAGTAAATAAACCAGTAATTATAATAGTTAGCCAGATCGAAATTATAGTTATAAAATATATAAACTGTATTTAAAATAAACTTGAATGTTCATACAACGAGGAGACAGATGTGCGGAAATGCTTTCCTGATGCTGTAGATAGCGTTGCCCGAGCGAAGGACTTCCTAGCGTTCTTGGGCAGACTCTTCATTTTAGGTCATAGAATAGCAGTGGTAATACGATGGTTATTCATACGAATGGGGAATTAAAGGATGAGCATCTTGTTTGCGGATCTGTGTCCTGTAATGGGAGAACCACACAGCGCTTATATTAGCAACAATATCCAATGAAGCATAACTCTTAACCCCTGCATCTTTAGATGCCTGTACCACCAGTTGAGACGGTGACATTGTGAACAAATACTACGAGTAAATACTCTGAACAGTGTGGTGTTGGTATAATATATCTAATATAATACCTAAAAGAGTTTACCTTCAATAATTCCTAATTCGTCAAATATTGAAAATTCCCAAAAACTTTTGTACTATCTCAATAAACACTGCACATCAAGGCAATGAATAGTATCTCAAGTAGGGCTTCCAGCAATAACATTAACTAACCAAAAATATCAATCCACATTAACGAAACAGGTTTGAATGTATTTAACGACTTATTTATATTTAGAGAAAATTACATTCACATAAAATTTATATTTTAAAAAGTTATTTAAAAGGAAATGAATTATTTATATTCAAAACAATTAGCATTAACCGTATATATACACTGAAGTGACAAAAGTCATGGGATACCTCTTAATATCGTGTCGGCCCTCCTTTAGCCCGGCGAAGTGCAGCAACTCGACGTGGCATGGACTCAACAAGTCGTTGGAAGTCGTCTGTAGGAATATTGAGCCATGCTGTCTCGATAGACGTCCATACTTGTGAAAGCGTAGATGGTGCAGGATTTTGGGCACGAACAGACCTCCCGATGATGTCCCATAAATGCTAGATGGGATTCATGTCGGGCGATCTAGGTGGCCAGATCATTCGTTGGAATTGTCCAGAATGTTCTTCAAACCAATCGCGAACAGTTGTGGCCCGGTGACATGGCGCATTGTCATCCATAAAAATCCCATCGTTGTTTGAGTACATGAAGTCCATGAATGGCAGCAAGTAAAAATAAATGGCAGCAAGAATAAATTCAGTTACTTTCAAAAAGTAGCTGAACATAAGAATTTCCAGTCAATGTTCGGTCCAGTCGCACCAGAGGACCAAGTCCATGCCATGAAAAAACAACCCACACCATTACGGAGCCACCACCAGCTTGAACAGTGCCTTGCTGACAGTTTGGGTCCATGGCTTCGTGGGGTCTGTGCCACACTCGAACCCTACCATCAGCTCTTACCAACTGAAATCGTGACTCATCGGACCAGGCCACGGTTTTCCATTCATCTAGGGACCAACCGATATGCTCACGTGCCCACGAGAGTCGCTGCAAGCGATGTCGTTCTGTCAGTAAAGGCACTCGAGTCAGTCTTCTGCTGGAATAGCCCAAGAAAGCCAAATTTCTCCGCACAGTTCTAACAGACAAGTCCCTTGTCCGTCCCACATTGATTTCTGCGGTTATTTGACGCAGTGTTGCTTGTCTGTTAGAATTTACGACTCTTCGCAGACGTCGCCGGTGTCGAACGTTAAGTGCAGGCGCTCGACCACTGCGTTGTCCATGGGGGGGATGTTATGCCTGAAATATCATACTCTCGGCACACTCTTGACACAGTGGATCTGGGAATGTTGAATTCCCTAACGATTTCCGAAATGGCATGACCCATGCGTCTAGCTCCAACTAACATTCCGCGTTCAAAGTCTGTTAATTCCCGTCGTGCGGTCATCATCACGTCAAAACCTCTTCACATGAATAACTTGAACAGAAATGAAAGCTCTGCGAAAGCACTGCGCATTTATACCTGTTCTACGCGATGCTACTTCCATCTGAAAAGTTGCATATTGCTATCCCATGACTTTTGTCACTTCAGTGTAATGTTTAATCAAGTATGAAGTAGATTTTCAGTAAAAAGGCCATTTACTTTTAATGTACTGTCGTAACATTTAATCACGGTGTAATAATGTTGGCAGTTTCAATTTTATCTTGTGGTTTCAGTAGTTTCAATTGAATTGTAAATATAACTGAGAATTATATCAGATATAAGAACTTGAAAAGATAATACATTAATTTGATATTTTTGAATTGCCCTATTAATAATTACAGTACAATTAATTAACTAATCAAAGATTTTGGAAATCGAAAATTTTGATTTTTAAGTCATTAGTTTTACATCAAAGAATATCAATTTAAAATAATGATTTATAAAACTTAACTGAACAGTATTCGAAACGCTTAAACACTTGCTAAAAGTGAACTCAACAAAAAAAAAAAAAAAAAAACAGTTACTTCCTTTGTGTACGGAGAAACACACAATCTCTCGAAATCTCATGAATCAAGTTTAGTGAAAACGAGCTTAAGATCGGTTTTGAATCCCGCTTCAAAAGATTTATGACCTATCAAATGACAGAAACTGTTAGTAAGTGAAAGTTAAAAACACAGTATTTTTCAAGTATATCTCAAAACTGGTTTAGTATGGTTTGATACATTAATTGAAATTAATTATAAAACTATAAATTTTTCTATAAAACGAATAAATTCAGTTACTTTCAAAAAATATTTCTTTAAATTTGGAAGTAGAAATTTATTTACCAAAGAAGGTTATAAATGTGACAGTAAATTTTCTCTGGATATTATGAACTACAAAAAGTAAAGTTTTAAAGGAAATATTTTCTGTTTAATGCATATTTTTAAAAGAAAATTTATCTTAATAATTGCTTATGGCATATATGTGTGTGTTTGATATGTGTGAATATTATGTATGAAAAAAATGATAGCGCGAAATTCAAGCTTCATAATTAATTTGTGAACACAACTAAATATTTGCTCCAATTAGAAGGTCTGGATAACCCTATTTTAAAACGATACATTGTACGTATATCGACTCAACGTTTCAGCATCGAATTACCTTGTGAAAATTGGGTCAAATGCTCACATTAATGAGATACCACAGACATGGGAAAAATTGTTAATATGTTTTAAAGATATTAACCATTAATGCTAATATTAATTAAGGATTGATTTTAACAGTTCAATTAATCCATCAATCTTTAATGTGTGGTTAAGCTGTGTTTATGAAACCCATATAACAAACAGCATTAATTTGAATTGTTACAGATTACTTTTGTCTAGAAACCCGTCAAAAGAAATGTTGCATTTTTTTTATCCAACGTTTGCACTAATTTTTTTTCTCATATGATTAAGATTAAAATTTCTAATTCAGCAATATATTGAATTAAAATAGTTAAAAAAGAACATTGTGAATTTGTTTCTTTTCTTAAAATTTTGTAATAAAAGAGATATTATTTTTAGAAACCTTCGTTCCTTATAAATTTTAACCTAAATGAATATGTTGATTAACTTAATAAAATGAAGTATTTCTAATTATAAAAGATTCTGTAAATTCTTTAAAAAAAGTTTGATATAACAAATATAGTTATTTTTTTCTTAAATGCATTCCTCAAAAGACGGTAATCACAAATTTATGCATAAATAATCTATGTGTTGTTTGTTCTGTGAATTATTCTCGGTTAAAAATAGCACTCTTTTATAAAAAGAGTTAGAACGAAAAGAATTTGCTGGCCGCTTATTATCGTCAACGCAGTTAAATTAAAAGTTATTTTACTATTTGCACAAGCTTAAAACACCACCTGAAATTCGCATTTTTTTTTTTAAGTATTCTTTCATATGCATACCAAAGCACATTCACTTTTATTTGTAAAAGGATTTTAAAAAAAAATACTTATTCTAAAATTATTATTTTTATTAAAGCAAATTGAGTCTGAATTACTTCTATGTATAAATAATGGGTAATTTGGCTTAAAATTATTTTTTTTCATCATATGTGCCATTTAAGGAGCCGCACCTACGAGAAAGAAAATATAATTATCATGTGTTATAATTTCTGCAACAAGATTTGTAATATACAGTCAATTAGTAGAATATTAGTTTTCGTTAAAAATCTGTGTTTCATATGAAAAAGAACTTCATCTAAAACCAAATATTATGAAATATTTTCATAGATTAGAAAGTGAAATGCACTTTTGATGTGAAATAGCACCAAACATGTACAATTTTTCTACGCTTAAACGAAAAACTGCTTTTTTAATTAGTCGAGAAAGTTTTAAACTATAGTTAAAGAGTTTAAGTTTAACGGGCTAAGTTTTTGAGTAAGTTATTTTTTAAGAAAATTACAAATACTAAAATTTATGAAGTATTTAAATTATATATTTAAGTTTTAAAACTAACATATTAATTATAACATTTAAAATGATTATTAAAATTTATTATTGTAATTCATTGATAATATATGATTAAAATTCTATAATCACATTTATTAAAAATATTGTTTTCATTTATGAATTTTTTGGTTTTTTTCTTTTCATTATATATAATTGTATAATCTCATTTGATAAAATAGTAATTATGCGACTTAAAATAAAGTACCACATTTTCTTCAATAGTAAACATTAAACAGAAAAATGAATTTTAGTTTATTACTCTTTAAAGATAATGGCATATTAAAAAAGTATTCGGAATCATTGACTAAATTATAAAAATATTTTATTATTAGATATCTTAATGTAATTATTTTCATAATAACACAATATTAACGAATTAATTATTAGCTTAATCATACAAAAAAGTAATATTTATTTTTTAAAAATATTTTCTCTTTTATTTTCCTAAATTTGAACTGTCTTTTTTGTCTGATTATTTTTTTCAATTGCCATAAATATTTCTGTTCGAAAACCAATATTTTATGATTTGTTAAGAAAAAAAATTGTAATGCTTTAAAATTCACGAATTACTCATATATGTTAAATGTATAGAATTTCTCTTACGATTTATTTAGATTAGTGAAGTATTATATTCCTTAGTATAGTATTTGAAATATATAACCATTTTGCTCTGTGTTTCACATTTCATTATTTGTAGAAATATATTTTTTTAGAGAGCATTACTGAATAAGAATAAAAATTAGGAAAAATCAATTTCTGAGGTAATATAAAAATGTGCGTTATATACTTTTGAATGAATAGAAATTTTTTATTATAAAAAGTTTATAATTCAGAGTTTAATTCTGGAATAATTACTGGTATTTTTTTAATTTTATATATTTATCTTATTAAAAAAAAATGTAATTTTTTTTTTCAGAATTTGTCTTTTACTATCTGCTAGTTTCTTCGGGATTAAAATTAAAATATTATATTTCATTGCATTATTTGAACCTCAAACTAAATTCAAATTTGAAAAAAGAAATATTTTATACATATTCAAGAATATAATTCAAATAATTCTTATCTATTTAACTTAATCTAAAAAATTAAAATTCATTTTATTTTATATATTGTTTTCAATATAATAATAACAAAAGTTTTACTGTAAAAGTTTTAGATTCTTTCTTGTTAAACTATTTCTAACATCATTTCATATGTAAATTCTCACTGAATGTATTTTCATATACTCATTTACATATCAAATTAGTAGTCCAAATTATTAGTATCACTTAGTTGCATGAAAATTACTTGAAGTTCAGATAAAGTATTATATTTTCAAAATAATATTGGTTTAACTTTTTAAATTCTATACATTTCATAAAAATACAGCTTCAAGTGTTTTTCAAATAAACACGTATGATTTATAAATATTTGGTACTCCCGGAATTTCTCCAAAACATAATATTGAAAGTTAAACCTTATTTCATTTTAATTTATTATTGTATTTGTACACGCACAAATAATGGCTATCTTCATTATTTTCATTATTTCACTGTGTGCTTGATGTTGTGATGTGAATATTTACCAACAAGTGTTTTTGCAACTTCATACTCGCTTCTGTGGCTCAAATAATGAATACTGATGTTGCACTAAATGTATTTAATTATTATCAATTAATGATGTGTAAGTATATGATCAGTTCATGTAATGCTGATTTATGTATTTAGTAATAAATGTTTTTATGAATGTTATTTGTGTTGTTTGCTTACAAAAAAATTGTATGTGTGTGTGTTTTAATTTTATAATGCACAAATACAATGGTATAAAAAATGAGAAAATAGGAAATATTATTTATAGAATTATTTGAAATTAATTTGAAATATTATTATTGAAAGAGAAAGTAAGAATGTATTAATTCAAATTAATTGTCTTAATATAAGCTCCTTTTCTTTGAGTTTTCAAATAAGAAAAAAATTCTTTCAGCATGAAATACAATGAAAACAATTTCATGCAAACTGAATATCTAATTCTTCTAATCATATTATTACATGCTATTTTACGTTTTTTCAGTTGTTTCTAAATAAGAGATACTATCATTTACTACAAATCGGCAAATATAGCGGAAGTTTGGGTAGTATTAAACAAGCGTTGTTCCTAATGTAATAGATTGCAACACTTTTCAAGTTACCAGAATGTTAAATGGAGAAAGGAAATTTACACGACATGATATTTAGCCAAATGGCTATACTGTTTGCAAGTTTTTTTGTTTTTTTTCATAATGATTTGAGTGAACCAAGATAACATTTGACCGTCATAATCTTCCTGAAAAAAGGGTTAGAATAATTTGTCTAACCCTTTAAGTATTGAAAATAACATTGAATAATCTGTAATTTTCTAATTTGCTGGTCTTAAATATCGTGGCATGTAGTAAACGATTTTTCCTCTTCCTATTCGGCTGATTTTTGGGGGGCATGGTGCGTTTGTCATGAGAAAAAGTCCCTGGTTTATAAGGCGAGTTTAAACGGAATTATTTCTTGTCGCAAAATATTGGTAGAAACTACTTCAGAGTTGTGGGAAAAGATTATGAAAGCAGCAGCAGAAAACGTTCGAACGGAGGAAATGATTATTATTGAAGAGAGTGGAAAATATTCCTTTCCTAAACACACACTAAAATATAAAGGCTTTTGCGGATAGTAAAGAATTATGAATAAAACCAACTAAGAAATGTTATGATATTTATTCATTAACAAGAGCTTGTATAATGCAACCACATTAAGAAATTAGAAGGCCACCTCTGACCTGCCTGTAAGACAAAGTTTTTGAAGCTCGTTTATCAATATGCAAAAAAATTGAAAATAAAGACTATTCGAATAAAACAAAAGTGAAGGCCGGAAAATATTTCTATTACGATTTTATGAAAATATATTGCTGATTCTATGTATTTTTGAATCTGAAAATGTGCAGACAGCGGCATGAGAATTTTTGAGAAATTCACTGAAATATAGACAAGTACGATTTTGTTCCTTCGAAGATTTTTAATACAAATCAGATCGGTACAAATTGTGTCCATACTAGCAAACTCAGTAATGTCAAAGTTAAAGGAAAGTTGAAGGAAAAAAGGAAAAAAAAAAGTTAAAGGAAAAAAAAAGTAGGGAATCTGATATTTACAGAAGGAGGTAAAAATACCACAATCCTACTGTTTATAAATGCTACAGTTGACCAATCTGTTCTACCTTCAAATCCTCCTAAGATTTGTTATTTGTACTTTCATAATATATATATTTCTTTGAAATGTGCGTTTAGTATCATTAGTATATTATCTATGTTTACATGTAAGAATTACAGTAAAAACAAAAATAATAACTCATTGTGTTTCAATTTTTCTCACCAAGAAATGTCTATAATGGGTCTAAATCTAATATGGGGATATATGATTTTATATGTGGCCCATGGCGTTATACATTTCTAAAGAGGCCCTCAAGATCATTTGGGTTGGCCACCCCTAATATATACAATGAATGTTTATAATCAATAAGTCAAGATAAATAATATATTATGAAATAATTATATTATGTTTTACAGAATGTATTAGAAGTATAAATGCTACAGAAGAAATACCGAAAATATTAATGTAACTGGTATTACACTATAAGCCAATTTACATCACAAATCACAAAGAAAAGTTCATTTCACTTTGTCAATAAATCCTTTAACGTGTCACCCCATATTGAACTGCGTGATATAGGTTGTTTATTTTTTTGTACTTACTCTATTATTATTCTCACTATTGCCCATCATTAAATGAGAAAACAAAAAAATATTATTGATAATATGACAAATTGATAATATATATTGATAATAGTCCAATAAATATATCACAGGCTAAAATGATAAAGACTACAAAAATATAAATATCAAATAAACAATATTGCCATACATTCATTGATTTAATAATATTGATATACATTTTTAGTGAATTCATAATAAAAAAACGTGGTGCAAATGATAGTGAATGGCTTGGTTGAAAATAAAATATTCCAAACGCATTTTCACATTAGATAGTTGCTAAAAAGAACTGGACTCTGGGTCTTCTGTTTTGATGACACAGGAAATGGCTCCCATATTTATTTTCGATTGCATACTACACTGTAACATATAACAAAGATTTGGCATACTCCAAAACACAAAGGCTTTATTGCTGGATACTTGCCATTTTGCATTATAAGAAAGAGTCAGTCCAACAAATTTGTAGCATGGAAATTTGTTGGCGCATCATTTCAGTTAGTGTTAGACGATTTCCTTTTTTTAAGAGCTTTTATATTGATGAGGTGCAATTACTTTAAATTACGTCATTCTTCAATTCCTACTATTACTTCACACTCTCCCTATATATATTTATATATCTTGTGCAAATTTTCAATCGTTACTAAAATACTTTTTATTCATCCACTCAAGTTCAAATACATTTTCTTAAACTTGTAGTGGAAGACACTGGATGTTAATACAATTTTTTTAAATATTAATTCAGTAATTAAATTTAATTAATTAATGTTAGTTTTTTTTAGATTTAAGTTGCATATATCTACCAATAGATGGCGCCAGATAAACTTAAAAAAAAAGAATGAAAATTATTTATAAAGGACTTTCTGCAATATAAAAAAAAAATAGGAATTGACTTTAATTTTTTTTTTTTATTACTTGTTTTGTAGTTAATTGCAAAACTACTTAGTAACACTAAATAAATAAATTAAAAACCATTTATAAACATTATTTTTTCATTTTTTTTGTATAGTTTGTTTCATTTTACTTTCAAACCGTTTATAATCGTATTTTATTTCAGTGCCAAACAAATTACAATGTTTTGACATCTGTTCTTTTGAATGAATCATCGATTTTATAGATCTCTTCAAAAAGACTGGGAATGTTAAGGAACAGCCTTTCCCGTTTTACTAATGATGTTAAAATGGTGAGAAAAAGGACCATTACGCTACAGGAATGATTTATTGAAGGGTCCCTTTGTGTCTATTCTTCAACAAAATTGCTCTCCTATTTTATAAGAATCTCAGCCTATTTTAGTGATTATCCAGAAATAAATGGGGAAATAATCGGTTTACAAAATAAAATGGTAAAGTAAAGTAAAGTTATTTCTAAAAGATCTTGATATAACTCCTATTATCGTGTTGCCTTTTATACATATTCGTGCGGCTTTTTTCATGACATATTTTTTTAAAAGAACTTAGGTTAAGTGATTCTTAGAACAAAAAGTCGTTAAATTGTATTTTATCTATATCCATCTCACACATGTAATAATAGCACTGTTGCTTGTAAAAACGTCCGTGTATTTGAAATTCAGATTCAATTTGTCACATCAAGAAATTTTGTATCAATATAAATTAATTTTGTTTAATATATACACTGAAGTGACAAAAGTCATGGAATACCTCTTAATATCGTGTCGGCCCTCCTTTCGCCCGGCGAAGTGCAGCAACTCGACGTGGCATGGACTCAACAAGTCGTTGGAAGTCTTCTGCAGGAATATTGAGCCATGCTGTCTCGATAGACGTCCATAATTGGGAAAGCGTTGATGGTGCAGGATATTGGGCACGAACAGACCTCTCGATGATGTCCCATAAATGATCGATGGGATTCATGTCGGGCGATCTAGGTGGCCAGATCATTCGTTGGAATTGTCCAGAATGTTCTTCAAACCAATCGCGAACAGTTGTGGCCCGGTGACATGGCGCATTGTCATCCATAAAAATCCCATCGTTGTTTGCGTACATGAAGTCCATGAATGGCTGCAAGTGATCTCCAAGTAGCTGAACATAAGCATTTCCAGTTAACGTTCGGTCCAGTTGCACCAGAGGACCAAGTCCATGCCATGAAAAAATAGCCCACACCATTACGGAGCCACCACCACCTTGAACAGTGCCTTGCTGACAGTTTGGGTCCATGGTTTCGTGGGGTCTGCGCCACACTCGAACCCTACCATCAGCTCTTACCAACTGAAATCGTGAGTCATCGGACCAGGCCACGGTTTTCCATTCATCTAGGGACCAACCGATATGCTCACGTGCCCACGAGAGTCGCTGCAAGCGATGTCGTTCTGTCAGTAAAGGCACTCGAGTCGGTCTTCTGCTGGAATAGCCCAAGAAAGCCAAATTTCTCCGCAGAGTTCTAACAGACAAGTCCCTTGTACGTCTCACATTGATTTCTGCGGTTATTTGACGCAGTGTTGCTTGTCTGTTAGAATTTACGACTCTTTGCAGACGTCGCCGGTCTCGGTCGTTAAGTGCAGGCGGTCGACCACTGCGCTGTCCATGATGGGATGTTATGCCTGAAATTTCATACTCTCGGCACACTCTTGACACAGGGGATCTGGGAATGTTGAATTCGCTAACGATTTCCGAAATGGCATGACCCATGCGTCTAGCTCCAACTAACATTCCGCGTTCAAAGTCTGTTAATTCCCCTCGTGCGGTCATCATCATGTCAAAACCTCTTCACATGAATAACTTGAACAGAAATGAAAGCTCTGCGAAAGCACTGCACATTTATACCTGTTCTACGCGATGCTACTGCCATCTGAAAATTTGCATATTGCTATCCCATGACTTTTGTCACTTCAGTGTATCTTATTCTATCAATTAAATATTCGTTTACGTCATCATTAAATATGTTTCGTGTTATTAAATTTGCTTTACCATGCAGACAGCACTCAACAAACGCAAAATTTAAATGAAAAACCACATCATAGTGTGATAATTAACGATTCAACGTATTTTCGCAAGGCAAGAAAGATTAATAATATTAAGGTTCTATATAAAAGGAAAGAAAAAAAAAATATGCTTATTATACTGAAAATGAATTTACGTGTAGGTAAACACTATAAATGTCTTATTATGATATATCTATGAAGGAAGGAATAACCCCTAACCCTGAATTTGATGACACTATAATAACTAACAGTTACTGGAATTAATCTTGCCATAACTTTGTTACTTCCTTTGGCTAAACTTATAATAGTCATAAGAATATGGATTGCAGGAGAGTAATAAGAAATTCCATGCTGGATCTCAATCGCCTAAAGCCCTTTCCAGTTTGAATGCAAAAGCTGAGAGCCTCACCTTCAGAATGGAATGCTTTTCGAATCTGTTTATTTCGATATGGACGAAAAACCAAAGTATAAGGAAACGTTTTCCAACACTGGGGTGAGCAAAGTTTTGGAACCAGTGAAAAAAGGGTTTTTGTTCATGCATCAAAGGATTTATGACCTCCCAAAAGATCAATGAAGGCTCAGTGGTAAGACAGATAAGCAGCTTTGCTTTTCCAGATCCCACTGAAATGTACAGAGAAAGTATTCACGTGCAACGCATTCAAAAGTGGATGCGGCTTGAGAAGGAATACATGTTGCCCGCGTTGATTTGCGCAACCGCACAGTCCCATGTGTCCTCCATAGAAGTCTGAAATTTCCACCTACATGAATCGATTTTGTTTGTGAGACAAAAATAGAGATATAGATAGGATAACACAATAGCGTCTTCAGCACCTCGGACTTTCAATATAGTTAACCCGTCTCTATTAACCTGAACTATCAGCACGGATAGTGCGATGACGTCTGCGCCATCCTATTTAGCACATGCTAAGTGTGAATCTGAAACACCACGGACTATAAGCACGTTTGTGTGATGACATCTGCAAAACATTGGCTGTCAGCGCCTAGTACGAGCGTTAAAGCAACAGTGACTTTGCAAACGAATTCCAATTCTGCGTGCTATCATTGATAATAGTCGTGCGTAGAGGTACCAAAGAGAACAATCATTGATAGCTCCTCATATAATCACCGGCATATTAGCCTACCACATTTCATCGGTTACCATTGAATAAACATCAAGGCACAATTGATAATTTATACAACCACGTTACATTTCTTATAGTTTTACATTTCATATTCTCTCTATTTAAATCCATCATGACATTGCTTTTCTACAGGTAATGAAGACTGATATATTTCTCTCTACCTCATTTTTAATTATATTCTAATCTCAAATTAAAGAAATTTCAGGATTTTTTTAAAATAAAATTTTACATGCAGCTCTCAGTGTTAATTTCAATGACGAATCAGACAATTTAAGGTTCAAAATACAGAACAACACACACCTTTGAGAATAACTAATGTTTTTTTGTCCAACTCACTCGTTATATTCCAATTATAAGGTTACAATAATACAATTTTATTCTCAGAATTGTACGCTAACTGGCATATATTTAGTAATATTAAGATTACAAAATTCATGTAGAAAACATGTATCAACAATAATTTCGAAATATTTGTTTAATAATTTCGAAACAATTTTTCAACATGATTTCTGTATTTAAATTCCTTTCATAAATAATTTGTCTATCATTTTGAAGTGTAAAAATATAAAAGATATATGAATTATAATAGCAATTAAATATCAGTAATTTATTAAATAGATTTATAGAATAAAAGGTCTATCCAAAATTTTCGATAGCACTTCTAAAACATAAATTAAAAAGTTTAAAACAATTTGTTACATTTTTATTTACATTGTTGAAAAATAAATATTTAAAAGTAACTTGAATTTTCTACTTTCGATAATCTAAAAAAAATTGTAAAATTCTGTTTATCATATGGTGACAAAAATTATATATAATAATTTTTTTTTGTAATAAGTCCAATCAATCTGAATCGAATTAATTTAATTAAAATTAAAAATTCTGAAGATGTTTAGTCATGCTGATTACATTAGAAGTACTATAATAGATTCTAAGGATTTTTAATCGCATGGTTGAAAATATAGTTGAAAATGAGAACTAGACACATGCATGATTTTATTGTAAAAACATTTATTCTCGCTGATAATAAAATAAATTAAAATAAATTAAAATAAAATAAAATATTGCTTTATTTTTACATAAGGAAAAAAATGTGAATAATCTGGCATCTTATATTACATTTAAGAGACAAGAGCTTGACCTAAAAAATTTCAGTCGTAATATCAGCACTAATCACACAGAGAAAAGAGAGAAAATTATACTATTACTGAAAAGCCATGATTTGATTACAAAAATACTGTTATTAGTATAAATTAAAATTAAAAACTCATTTTGATGTGATGGTAATTAAATTAATACACTCTATAAAACTGATAATTCTTACTGAGAGTTTAAACCTTAATCTGCAATTTTTAACGTACAGCTATAAAAGAAAGTAGAAAATACTGAAATAAGATATACAATAAAACAAATGCTGTAAAATATATCTCTTACATACTAATTAAGCATTGTCATTTTTCAGCAAGTTTTCTTTGTATGTGCCCTACTTAAGTCACATGAAATTGGTTCCCACAAAGCTTTTTAGCAGAGTGGGTTTGTTCATTATTAGAAATGAAACATTTTATCCTTCTTCATCAAACAGCGATATTAGTCTGCGGGTTGGATAAAGGAAACATCATTAACTCTCAAGAGGTCAAAAACGAAGAAAAGAAATACATCTCGAGCTATTTATCTTCTGTTCTGAAAGCGCCATATTTGAAATAAACGTAAGATAAATATAGATAACAAAAGTATTGATGCCCGAGTCAATAAAGCTGTGGGAAGAAATAAAACAAAATGATACAATGCATTCATTAACTCCTCGATAGTTTAATCCTGAATTATGAAACTTTATAAAAATCATTAGTTATTTATTATTTAATTAAATAAAACTGGATTCATTACAACAAATTTTCAAAATCTTTTTTGATATATAGATTAAATGAAGTTGTTTGCAAATCAAACAAAATGAAACTGAACAAAACTTTATTTCTCTTCATTATATTGTTAAAATGCAAATAAAATTATTTTCTTCTTTAAATTTGTTAATTTTAATACTATATTTTGTACACATATTTAATTGCCTTACTTTTATTACCTGAATTACATATGTAATCCCTAATTTTAAGCACTTTTTTTGCATCTAAAGTGATAAATTTTTCAGATAAGTTATGAAATTGCAGAATACGTTTAATGAAGGGTAAAAAGGCAATGTATTATACAGGCACTTCAGCAAGTTGTACCAAAATTAAAAATTCACAGTCACTAAAAATTTTCAAAGTTTTATTCTTCTTTGTGAACCTAGTTTTAAAAACTGATCTTGTGTTTTATTTAATCTCAAAACTACTTTAACATATATTTTTTCTGTGCCAATTAATTAAATTAATAAAACAAATTCCACAGTATCTGCTGATTAAAATTGAAAATAACTTTTCTAAACCCACATTATTTTAACATCTATTTATAACCAAATAATATGAATGTGTTGAATTATACATAAAACATATCAAACCCTTTTAGAGTACTGTTTAATTTGTATAATTTACTATCGTTTTATTTCTTGTAATAACTGTAAAATTTCGTATACTTTTTTTTGTCTTAGTTTTTCAATCTATGATTACTCATATCTAAAACGTAAAACTTGAAAGCGATACATTATGTTGAAGAGGTTCCGGAATAATATAATAGAAAATAAGAATTGATACTCATTTTCAAAGATTTCATATGTCAAGAGGCTGTGAAATACTATAAACAACTATATGTGTAATGTTCATATACATGATTGATGGGGTAGTGATTATTTGACTGGTGTTGTTTACAGAGAATTACTTCCTTTGTTGCCATATTAACAACTTACTTGTCTAGTTAATTAATTACAGAATATTTGATTGCTCACCAAGTAATCTAATGAATTCGCTCAGTTAACATAATTTAAAAGAGAATGAGAGATGCATTGTCTTGCAAATGGATTGTTGAAACTATTAATTGAATTAGGGTGAGGAGTTCAGTTTCATGATACTCTATACAGAATAGCAGTAGAAGGATCTTCAGTAATGTACAATTACAACTGTTTCATTATTTTCCATACAAATACAGGGCAAACTGTAGTTACAAGCTCTATTATTTTCTAGAACTGTTTCAAAGACCTTTGTTAAAAGACATCTGGTCTTCAGTTATGTGTTTATAATGACAACTGTATCTCTTATGAAGATTTACATAACTACTAAATAAGAATAGAATTGCTCTCAGCAACGAATTGGGGTTCAGATTTGGAGCTTAAAATGTAGTTTTCTTCTGTGAAATGTTTCTGGTGAGACGTTAGTTTTGCTTTCTCCATCGTTAAGATACACATTGTTAATCCCTACAGCTAATCTGATGTTCTGGAGAAACATGTAATTCTTCAGCAAGTAATTTGATAGACAATGATAAAATAGCAATATTTTCATGGTCATATTGTCGCCACATCTATTGTCTGTCTTGGACTAATTGTTTGAGAAACTTAAATGCTTATCATTGTTGTACATATTAAGAATGTCATAGCCATGTTGCTCCTTTTCATTTCTAATCCTCAGATTCATTGTAACAGAACATGCATAAAACCATCTGAATGTCACGCAATATTAGATAACTTTCAGATTTGCTCCTCATAATGGTTAGGTTATATTAATTATATCTAAATGTTGAGTATGACATGACATAACGTCTAGTCCACTATGTCTATTTATAATATACTTAGTATCAAATAAAGAACTTTTTACATATCACTAAATCCCCTTACATGTCTTTCTTTCTTCACGTTATATTTGTGCTTTTATCAATCATTTGTACTAAACCATGTATCACAAATATCATATATAATTTTCTGTGCTGGTAATTCATTCTCAGTAGTTGTACTTTTGATAATGAGTTTTTATTGATATATCATTAATTTGAAAGTTTTCAACATTTAATTTCAAGTTGTTTGTCTCATAACTTGAAATAATTTTAATAGATCATTAGATTCAAATTAAACACATGAAGAAAATATATTAAAAAATTATGTAATGAATTTTAAAATATAAAGGAGCATAAAAGAAATAAAATGGCGTAACAAAACTTTTTAATGGTGTAATAAAACTTTTTAAGAGGTTCATAATTTAAAAAAGAAATTTCACATTTCAAAAATCAATATTTGAAAGTATTTATTTGAGACAATAGTGTAAGATTTTATTTTCTTCCGTTAGGTTTACATTTCTTCTTAGGTTTTTGTTTAAAAAAATCAGCTGGGAACTCACTTTCGAAATATTTTTCAATTTATAAAATCCTTTAAAATGTCTATTAGAAGCATTTAGAATTACTTTGGATGTATTGAATTGAATCTTTGCTCTTAAGTGATAATCGGTTACAACTTTGGATGTTGCTTAAAATATGCCATCTAACAGAAAATGTTTTGGTAATTAAATTGAGCATTGTGGATATATTAATAAAATAATTAATTTGGAAAGACAAGAAATAAATGTCTTTCACCTAATAATTCATATTTCTAATAAATATTTATTTATTATTATGTTTGTGACCCTCAAATATTGAAGTTTATTTTTATAAATATTTTGTGCTAATATTTGAGTAACTATATAACTTTATATGATTCACCCTGACGAAATCCAAGAAATCGAAATTAAGGATAGTTGAAAGTAATTTCAATTTCAAATGATTCTCTATAATTTTGAATTCCACAATTTTAATTATTACAGTGCCCTTATTGGTCATCCATTTAGGTATACAGTTTTGAACAACAATTATAATCCTTTCTTCAAAATATTGATTTAAAAGATTTTCACGGTAACAGATATGACAAATATTCATTGAAACATGAATGTGTAATAGTCTAATCAGTGAGATGCAACAAATCATTTTCAAAGAAATTCAACAACAACTTTATACCTAACATTAAATACCTAATTATTCTATTCGATATTAGTGTGTTATTTGTTAGATATAAACGTTATGGGATCCTTTCTACCATAAAACTATAGGAATTTTAAAGAATCATAAAATATGATTTATGAGAATCGCATTTGTGCAATTGCGATTCTACAATATCGCAATTATTATTCATCATTCCGAAGCTTTAAATGTAATCCAATGCATTCTTACTTAATAACGTGTTAATTTTATAATTAATTTCTTATGTTTATTGATAACTTTTTGAATAGTGCCACATGAATTGTCACCAAAAATGAAGAAAGATAAAAGTTTATTAAAAAAGAAAAATACAAATGAATTAGAACATCTAACTTGCTTAGTATTATTTAATCTTGGTTTACGATTGCAAGATTATTTATATAAATTATGCACACTGATGACAAACTTTTTTATTTAGAAATATAACTTTGGTTATTTAGTTCTGAGTGATTTATTAAGTTTTGTAGCAGATGTAATTTATTCCAAAACAATTTACTTCATTAGTCAAGATAAATTGTGATATCTCTAAATGACATTCTTTTATTCTGAAGGAATGAAATAACTTCTATCAAATCATATAGAAAAATGAAAAAATAGTAGCACTGGTGGACAATAATTATAAAATAATTAATGTTATTTCATAGTTATCAATCTCCTGTCAGCAAAGAAAAAAATCTAATTAACATGAACAATTACTTCGATCTTCAGGACAAAAATACACTTTTTTATTTAATAATTAATCTTTGTAATTCGTACTAATCAAGTGAGTTCAAACTGATAGCAACTGAATTATACTAAATGAATTTTTAACTGATAAATTATGTCATATTTAAAATACTTATTTCTCTTATTAGTAATGCAGCTGTGTATTTGAAAATACCATTATGAATTCGAATATTATTACAAATTGAGATAGTACAAAAAGGCAATTAAGATATTATTACGAATTGGGATAATATTACAATGTAATTGGGATCCTATTGTGAATTACGATACAGTTACAACAATGTAATTATGATTCTATTATGAAATACGATACTGTACAATGTACGAATAGCGATATTACAAATTGTAATATTATTACAATTTGCACTACTGTTATGAATTGTGATACTATCATTAGTAGTCTAATTATTTTACTTTGCTCCACATCTCACCCCTGTACCCAGGTCTATGTAGCCCATTACCAGTTAGAAAGGTGAGAATGGAAAGATTAAAAAAAAAGAAAAGAAAAATTTACAATTACAGAAATACATGAGTACAATGAAATATAATAAAGAAAATGAAAAAAAAAAAAAAAAAACTGTGTGGTAACTAATATAACAGTAAGTAACTATATAACTAATATAATACAATATATCTAACATAAGCATAAGTGAAACGAGAAGTATACAAAGTAGAAAGAATAAAGATGATAAATTCGTCAAAAAAAAAATGTAAGGAGTAATGATTTCTTGGAATTATTAAATGTTCATTAACTTATATAAAGTTCATTAATTTGATGATTTTCTATCTAATCCATGGAATACAAATTATATTCCTGTACCCTCCGATGTAAAAAAGCTGAGAAGGAATTTTAAGATGCCATGATTCTGTAAGAAGACAAGTACAATAGCTGCATTGTAGAATGATTTTCCAGTTTCTTCACAGGAGCAGAAATCATCTTCTGAGAGATTGAATCGTTTAAGGTATGTTGGACCATGGACCATGATTATTTGTAAACATAATTTCTTCTCTAGGTAGAATTTTG